>JAVQJD010062446.1:0-31327 GCA_036023655.1 Nannoperca australis | reverse complement strand
TATATATATATATATATATATATATATATATATAACAGCCACATCATGTATTTATGAATATGTGATTTTTATCACCACCATGTCATGTCCATCCCGAGCAGTACCAGCTGTCTCAGGTGGGGAAGGTGTTTTCTAATTGACATTGTTTGCCGCTCATATATTGTTGTGGAAGGCAACATAAGCCTCTATGGAACTAAGGGAACTTGCTGCAATGTTCTTAAAATGACAGGGCAACATCCACCAACAGTCTTCTGAGCACATGTTCTACTGCAAGATGATGTGGGACAGTGGCTGGCATCTTAACATGGAAGGATTACCCTGGACACAGATCTCCTCTAGGACACCAAGACCACATTGTCAGCTAGAAGAAGCTTCCACCTGTCACGAGTCGTCCTCTTCCGCTGATGGACAATGGCGGCTCAGCAGCACAGTTCTTAGAACTAGCCATCAAAAGCTCTCGGTATATTGAATTGTCAGCTTCTCCAGCTTTAGTTCCTGTGTGCATAGGGTGCTCACTATTTTTGCAATTATCTGCCTGAGGGCACACTGTAAATGATGTCTTTGTCCTCTGCTCCCCTTTTGTGTTAAGTTGATTTTTGGAACAGCATAAACAAGCTTGGAATTTATTCTATCCCCCTCAGAAAAAAATGGGAGGCATCCAAGTCTGTCAGTCCACAATTCAGCGCTGTGGAAGAGGGAGAGTGAATTTGTTTTGTCGCTCCGCTCTGTCTTTCGGAAGGTTTTATTTGCGATGGAAAGAGGGGACATTCATCTCTAATTGAATCGAGTTGTAGGACCCCAGTGAACTGTGAATTCACTTATTCCTCCCATGAATTATCTGACAACAGATACACACAGTCTGTCAACAGATAAACACGTCCCCGTGGGCGAGTGAGCTGCAGTGGGACTTGAGAGGAGATGGGATGACGAGGCCAGGGCCATGGACGGAGTGAGAGAGGGAGTGTTTGTGCTGCTGTAGGTTGTTCAACAGAAAACCAATTTCATTTTCAATACGGTAGCAGCAACTGCAAGAGGCAACATCTTCCTTATACTGGGTGAAGTTTTCAGGTGGCCTAACATTAGAAAGGCCAAGTCACACTAATGGCTGTTAAAACTTTTTAGCATTCCAAATGAAAGCTCTAGTAGCAGCATTTGGAATCATCCCATACAAACCATACTTATATTTACTTAAATACTGATTAAACGTGTACCTGATTCCTTCAAATAACAGCTGTATTCTTTCGAAGTTTAGCACAATTTCTAAACTGCAGCAGAGGCAGGTCATAGTCAGTGCCAACCCCAGGTCGTGCCTCTAATGTATTACCATTACATCTGAGTCACACAGCCAAGGATTCAGTTTTCAGACAAATAAATACCAGGCATCTTTGAAAAATGTAGAAGGTTGTTTAACAAAACTTGTGAAGGTATTTCCAGACTTTTTAAAGGCTCTTCTAACCATCTGGGGAAAAAAAAAGATTCCATGTTGTGCACCATAAGAAAGGTTTCTTTGCCTGTTTCCAAGTAGCGACTCTTTGTAGCCCAAACAAAGATGCCGGTCACAAGGTGAACCAAAATGAAAGAATTTACACATTCATTTTTTTGTGTTGTAAAAAGAAAAGAGCAAGGGAATTTGTCATTTGCGGCTTCCAGGATGAGAAACAAAGATGAAACTTGAGAAACAGGTACAAAACCTCATCCTTCTCCTCCACATGGTTAGAGTCTTTGCAGATTCTCAAAATACCTTCAGAACGGCAGTAAGTCTTGTTAAACAATCTTCTGGGATTTTTAAAGATCGCCCAGTTTTTGGTTTTTGGTCAATTGGATGCTTGGCTCTGTGATGTGAATGTAATGACACAATAAACTAAGGAACAAGTATTCATTCTTATAAATCATATATTGATCATAGTGTCTTCTCTGAAGAACGGAGCTAAATCACTGCGTTTTGGAGCAGAGGGCTTTAACGTCTGACAACTGTCCGAAAACTTACTGTAATAATTCCGATGCTGTGGTTGCACTTGGAAATGTTATTGTATCAATTTAGACTCTGATTGATTGCAGTTTAACTGTCAGCACAGTGCCGCCCAGCCTACCAATTGGGCTTCTCGCCGAGGTGCTGCCGAAAGACAAATTATCATGGATTCGTTCACTGCATCACTTTCCAAAATCTGGAAATGATTTCTCCAAACTGGCTGAAACCACCGTGGAGATAAGGTCATGAATCACAACGGGGCTCCACAGGGTTAACAGCTACCATAGCAGCAGCAGCAGCAGCAGCAGTTCTTTTTAAAGGAAATATGTTAATAGGTTTTACACCACAAACATGGTCTGCCTGTCCTCTCCCTCACCCAGTGCACCCAGACCGCACCCGTAATGATTATTTCCAGTGTTTCACTGTAGGCTACAAGAAATATCCCATGGTGGCTAATGATGTAAATAGTATGTTGATCAAACATGCATGGGCTCAAAGAGGGCCTTTTCATAAGTCACTCATGATGCCCACTGTGGTGAAAATGTGCTGAGCCAGCGCTACAGTGGCCAATGAGGGCGACCCTAGAAATGCCTGGGCTTAATCAGGCCGCCGCACCAGTTGTTTGTAAACTCACCCTGGCTCGAACTAGAGCCACTGACATGAGCCCAACAGGAGAGGCATTGACATCATAGGGGAGATATGTGATAAATCCTGGGCTCGAGTATCAGTGCTTTTCACAGCTGTGGAGGAGGGAGCTGTACACAATATTCAAGCACAAATGGGGCATCTTGCTGATGTTGTCTAAAACCTTAAAAATCCCATTCTAACTTACTTCTTTGTAGCTGCACGTCTCTGTCAATGATCATTATGATACGTGAATCCAATGTTTTTTGAAACATTGAACACTTCCTGACCTTTTCTGTATTCTGTGTGCCCTGCAAGCACTGTCTCTGACTCTTGTGTCGGTATACAGTGCACGGGTGTATGAGAAGTCTGTGTCTTTCTGCTCCAGTGCAACTCCGGGAAATTCCTGTTCATTTGTTGCACTTTAGGAAAAAAGTTATTTAATTATTCTAATGAAATTAGTGGCACCAAATCTTGTTAAACTCAAATAGCTCCAGCTTTTCTTGATTTGTTGTAAGATTGGTCGTTGAATTTACAACACAAATTTTTACATTTTCTATTTTAGTGATCACATTTTGTGTCTTTTCTAACATGTGGCTGACTGACAAAGTCAATATGTAGCTGCATTACATTCTTGACTATATATTCTTTTCTCCTCAGGTCTGTATCAATCAGATCTCAAACCCTGTCAAACTACTTGATTAAATTAAGGATAATGAAACATTAATTCAGTGCAGGCTACAAACGACGGGTCCACAACGCCTGTACTATGTTGATATTGGTCCAGACCTGAGAAATTGAGTGAGATTGTAAAGCATCCTGCGTGGACTGCTGCTCCTGCAGCTCAAGCGCTAGCCTGTGAAGCAGTGTCACTTTTCTCCTCCAGTAAACAGAGCTGGTGAGGATTCCTGCCCCCTTTTGAGGGGCCCGCCTGCCTGTTTATGAGCCAGTCCGGGGCTGTTTGTGCATGAGAGGGTGTGCGCGTGTGTGTGTGTGTGTGTGTGTGTGTGTGTGTACTTCTGCGGAAGCCATCTCGTGTTGCGGCGTTTTCACAGTGGTGTTGTCAGCCTGGGTGGTTTAAAAAAATCCATGTTAAAGCCAACTGTTAGTCTGCAAGACTGCAGATGTCTTTTGTAAAATAAAGGTGTACTGACAAGTAGAGTGCTGTTTGCCTTGTTCACTTTTATTCTACCAACAGAAGAGAACTATTTTCCTTTTTGATTGTTTCTCATCTTATTTCTGACCACATCCCCTCAATTATGTAGAATGCAACCTCTCATATGGAAAAGGTGTGGTTTTAAATTATATTTTTAAACAATAAATCATTTATAATGAATATAAATGTATATTATAATATATGGTGTGTGTAAATATAATATAATTATACTATATAAATAATCATCTCCACATCAGTCAGTGGATTTGAAGTTGCCTCTGTGGTAATTTGTGGACTTATGCATCCCATCATGGAATGCGATTGAAACTGACACAAAGTAAAAACTATAGAACAATACTATTACCAACGGACCTCTCAGTAATGACAGCAACTAGTCTGATGTTTCACTGAACAAGTCATTTCAGACAATTATGGGCTTAGTTGATCTACTTCTGCCCAGGGAAGCTCCTGTCAGTGGCACAACTGGGGCACAATGACCAGCCGGCTCTTATGTAAACTTTCAGCTTGCCTTGTTCTTATTAGCATCACTTCATTAAAATATTATCTGCCCTCCCCGTTTGTGGAGTGGCTCACCACAACGGTACTGCGGCCTATTGTCATCCTTGGCATCCTTGAATAATTAGCGGCCTGCCATTGGGGCGGCCTGTGATGTAACAGAACTGAGACGTTTGGCATTATAAGAATGTCCCATTTCCATTCGACACTGTGGCACTTTGGGGCCCTTTCATGTGTTGTCTAGCATGCACATCCCATAGTGCTGGGGACCTCCAGGCTGCCTCGTCCTGGTGGGAGAGATGACACAGTTCACTTTGATCAGTTGCAGGATTTTACATGACTATTCATTTATAGATGGGTTTAGTTTGCAACATATTTCTTTATACATATATATAAAAAAATATATATTTTCTATTTTTTTTTCTCTCATATTTCTTTTCTACATGTTACATGAAACAGGTCCTAAAGGGAGGGTTGAGAAAATGCCAGCAAAGAAGCAACGTGGAAAAGATAAATGAACAAACATATGTTCTCTCATCACAGGTCATTTCTGCCCTTAAAGGGGACACGCTGTCCTTTTCCTGTCCTGTTATGCCCCACATATTGTGGTTCCCCTCATTGCGCAACCTGTCTACAAACACTGCAGACCCCAAATCATCTTAGTCTCTCTAACCTCTGCAGTAATGGCATTTGGCCCATTCCAATGTCATCCGTGTAATTCTTTTTTGTAGCACATTCATTTCTCGTAAATGTGTAGGCAGGCAAGTGCTGCATGTCATGCTCTAATGTAATTGCTTCCAAATGTCAGTCAGGGAGAAAAACCACAAAATACAACTATCATAATGGACCTTAATGATCAAAATGTACATCAGAATTGTGGTAACTTGCTAAATAAATATTCAAATTTATTTTAGCTTTTTTTATATTAAGAAGAGTGAGCAAACATTTAATTAAATTGTATGTCAGTCACATCCCACCAACAGTTCAATGTCTTTGACAACGTTACTACTGTAATTTGTAACCTATGGCTTGTACTGTAGTAAGCTGGTAAAATTCTTTTCACATACAAGCAGTCAGTTACATTCTTTCACTTCACCATGTTTAAGGCCTGTGTTGTTGCACAGTGAAATCTAGTCCCATCTGTTAGTCTGTGACTCCGTATCTTACATACATGTGAGATCACAATAAATAACTCAACCTGCTGCTGGATAACTGGGAAAAAATAACCAAGGTTTTGCATAGAGAAGGTTATTTGACTGAATCACAGAGTACTATGGAGTGCTGAGCAAAACTGCTACTAGAGTCTGTCACCATCTAATGATCATGTCAATTAAAGAGGTAAACAGAGTACGAGTTCAGTTGTGGACAGGTTTACTGTAAATTACAAGTTATTGCTACTGTCTGAAGAATGCCTTTGATAAATGCATTCAGATGGGGATAGATAGTCCATGAAGAAATCAAATTGCCTGTCTGGCTCCATAGAGTTTAGCTTTCCTTGCGTGTCCCCCCCCCCCCATCAAAACAGCATTCTCAAAGTGATCTCTTCTGTTTTTAGCCCAGTCCAGAGCACAAGTGTTGCCCGCGGGTGTTGGTTTGTTACCTGTCTGGCATGGGGGTCTGCCAGTCTGGGTCATTCCCACAGTCCAGAACTGAGGACAACAGGAAAGCTCATAAACACACAGGCCTCCTACAAAGGTCTGGTCCTCAGCTCCCTGGCCCAGCCACACATCTGCCTGTGCTTAGGCCCCAGGTCCCCCTTACATCCCTGCACACCTGGGAAGAATTACAGCCAGCATGTTTGAAGAAATACCCTCCGCTCCTACCCAAGCAGGCAATACAGGCAAAACACAGGCTTTGATATGAAGGCAGACCAGCATGGTTGAATAGTTCAGTTTCAAGCTGGTTTATGTCAGTGAGTTATCGGTCAAGTCAAGTGTATTATTTCTCCATAGGTATCTTGGTTGTTGGTGCCTCTAGAGAACTTAATCACTTAGTTGCCATTATCTAAATTCATTGCTCATCTCAGAATTTAGGCAGAGTGCCTGGTCAACGCCTCCAAACAAAATGCTAGCATGGGTGGCACCAGTGGGAATCAAAAGTCCTAACCTTTTAAGATGTGAAAGTAAGTTGCTAAAATGAACCTTGTGAGAGATTCTTTGGTTATGGTGTCATAAAAGCAGGTTTACAGGACTAAGACAGGACTAACTTAATGTGATTCATATTGCAGGTATACTTTGACTGTGGTGCCAAGGTGGACGTGGTGGATGTCCAAGGCCTCATTCTGTCCCCTGGCTTCCCGTACAACTACTCCTCTGGGACACACTGTGTTTGGCAATTCTTTGTGCCTGTTGATTACCAGCTTATTCTGGAGATATTTGACTTTGATGTGTTTGAAAGCCATGATTCTGCTGCACAGTACTCTGCTATCTCTAATTTTGAAGAGGAAGAGGCAGACGAAGAAGTGACTTTCACTCCTGGCAGCATGGCAGCATATGAAACTTCATCAACAGCTCAAGGTCCTGTACTTCAGAGTGTAGCAGATGTCACAAAGACTCCACAGTCCTCCCAAGATGGTGAGGTCAAGCAAGTAGTGGTCCAGGAACAGTCAACAAAGATGGAGATTGCCAAAGTCTCAAATTCTGCCAAAAGATCTGCAGATGATTTCTCTAGCCCATCTTCACAACCTCCTCCCCCTCTTCTCCTCCTACCTGGGGCTGTGCCTCCAGGAGACAAGGCTGTCAACTCTGCCTCCTCGTCTCACCTCAGTGGAGACCTCAACCCCAGTTCTCACCCGAGCACAGTTGTGGAGGAAACTACCCTTGCCTCGCCACAGTCCACTGACACTCCAGCTGTGAGCCCCGAAACACAGCACTCGGTGCTTGACGCCTGCCCCCACGATGTCCTCTACATCTCAGACCTCATCACCTTCTCCTCCAGGTTCTGTGGGTCCAACCGGCCGCCCAGCAACCAGCTGGTTTTCGGATCCAGCCAGGAGATGGTGGAGGTCATCATGGAGCTCATCACCACCACCCACTGGGGCCGCGGCTTCGCTCTTCTCTTCCACTACCACAACCTAACCGAACCAGGGGGGGACCGCCGTGCTTTCGCACCCGCAGCCAGCAAGGTAGACTCTTTGCTGGCTGCTGTGAGTGGAGCGGCCTTCTTCGCTATGATACTTACAAGTGCCCTGTGCATCGTTTTCAGGTAACAGAAGTAGAGTAATAGAACTTTATTTAGAGATGCAAAGAAAATACAAAAATAATACAGACAAAATAGTGACAATAACTGTTGCAACCACCAGATTGACTTCTGTTTGCCACTAATAATTTGCAACAACACTGGGAGGCTTCTGGATCAAATTGTGGCTGCTACCTGGTCTAGTCACAGTCACATTAAGTGGGAAATGATTAGTTAATCATTTTTTCATTTTCAAGACAATATTAATTAAATGAATGCGTTTGGCCTTTTCTCTAGTGCCATGAAATATGGTATAGAGAGGATGGATCCCAATGAGGCTGGTTCTTTCATGTAGCACCACCAACAGGTCAAATTTTCTCCATTCTCCAGTTTCATCATCTACTTTTTGTTGAGACATTAATGTTCCCAAGTAGATGCATCCTAGTGACTATTTGTTGATTTGGTTTTAAGTAAAGCTTTACACTGCCACTAGCATTGCAAGTGGACTAGCAAGTCTTCTATTTAAAATGTGTGTTTTCTCAGATAAAACCTTTTGTATTCTTGTTTTGTCCTTACGAAATATCTTATCTTTAATTCCTCCCATGAATGAAAATGGCCTGGTCTGACAGTAAATGCGCACACATACACAGATGCACACGCTCGCACATACACAGTCCCCACTTTGTTATGTTGACTCAGCTGGAAGCCTCAGTCCCTGATGTGGTGACCCTTGGAGATTAGTTGGGTTTGGCTGCAAATGTGCGGCTTCCTTGATGTGGAGCATTCTCACTATAGACTGCGGGGCATTCAAGGTACAGCACCTGGCATCAATTCCAGCACACAAAAACACAGCGGCTACATGAAAGTGAATGGGCGGGGAAAAGGGCCAACAAGGAGAATTAAAAGTCAATGTGAGTTTGGTACTGATAGCATTGTCAGACAATTAAAAGGTGTAATTTACAAGCTGTTCATCCCAGGGGACAATGAGAACAAGCTGAGGGGTTAAGTTGAGAATATTGTTTTGTAATACTATCTGTTCTTCTGGTCCAGATAGATTCAAAATCCAGGAAGGGTTGGATTTTTGTGGGCTTCTGTATTCAGCTTGCTGTGAAAAGCACCCGTTTAATATGATTTGTGCTAATTTCATGTCTCCAACTCATCCATTAGGCACAATAACTCCACAGGTTCTCACTATTAATGACAGGGAAATTGGAAACACGTGTTCAATAAATGGAAAGTGTAATTAGCAAGAACAACAACACGAGTCATTCAGGAGCCAGAAAATGCATTACCATGAAATGTCAAGCTCATGAGCAGCCTCAGTACTGGTTTTATTTTTCTCATTCAGTTGTTCCCTATTAATTTAAATGAGTTCACAGAAACCATTGGAAAACCACTAGCCTGGCGTGCTAGGCGAGATCTTGCGAGTTTAAAGCGGCAATGAGATTAACTCCCAAGGTCCCCTCTGGCCAGAAAAAAAGCCAAAGGTGGATGAGAGTCACAGCAGGGGTTGCCCTCGGTTGACCGGTGTTTGGTAATGAACTCATTCAGCTGTAAGTAATTAAAAGTTATTTTTAAGAGGGTACTTGCTCATGTGTTTCTGCATGCTTCATTGGTTCATATGTATTTAAGAACATGACAGAAAAGCATGGTACATATCAGTAAGTGGAAACAAATACTGGGCATGGCTATCGGCAAGTGAAAAAGTGACAGCGGTGCATCCTTACAGGAAAAAAGCAATGCCAGAACATCTCAGTAACAACCACTATGTGAACTGCTGAGTTGTGGCATGTGTGAATGCACGATCATGTTCTTCCAACACCACAACAGAGCAACTATTGAGGGGGAAATGGCCATGGGTATGTTGGAGCTATTATGTATTAAGTGAGGTGGTTATTTTGTCAAAAAGCTCCCATTTCAGTACAGTTGTTTGGGTCCTATTTTACATTTCTGGTCAAATTGTGAACACCAGAGGGATTTTTATTCTTGGGAAAACTCCCAAGAGTTTAACTAAATAGGGAACATTTATAAAAGCTGGTTTTTGGATATGTCTGTAATTCTAAACTGTATTGCTGTGGTACTGTGTGTTTTCCAGACCCAAACTGTGTCCAAAAAGAGCCAGCTCCTGTGCATCCAGCAACTCTGAGGTACAGACACCACTCTCTACATGTCACTCTCTCTCCTCCCCAACCTGTTTTATTTTCTCCATTGCCTTATTTTCTGAAAAGAGAGCTCTGTCCAGGATCACTGGACATTCCTTTCGTCAACTTTTTTGATAACGATCGTCATTTTCATGGTCTTTTTTAAAGCTAAAATGCCAAATCTGGTTCCAGCTTTGTCATAGATGATAGTAAACATCTTTGGGTTTTGGATTGTTGGTCAGACAAAACAAGACATTTGAAGACATCACCTTGTGCTGTGGGACATGATAAAACTTTTTATGACAAAACGATTCATCAAGAAAATCATTGGCAGATTAATCGATAATGAAAATAATCCCTAGTTGTTGCCCAAACTCAATCACAAAAGCATATTTTCTCACTTACTGCTACTGGAATCGAGTCAGGCAGATATTTTGGTTTTATGTGAGAGCTGTGTTTTCTACAGAGCGTTACAGAGGGCCAGATTGCAGGAGCTTTTCTATAATATGTGGAATTACCATTTATAGTTTTCTAATTGATTCAGTTTCGCAAATGTTAATCAAACCTATAATCAATCAAACATTGTATAAGGAATACACGTTATTTGCAGTACCATTTGCAATACTATTATACCATCTGCATATAAAAAAATGTTATTTATTTATTTATTATTGTGTACACATTATACAGAGGTTGCTCTGATAACAACATTTTTATAAATTATATTGGATAATAAATTAACCAAAGGCCCTATCATAAAAAAGAAATACTTAAAATAGGATACCACTGTTAATGTTTTTTTCCATATTTCTAGTATTCTATTTATACATTAATTTGTATTGACTGCTGCTGTGCTGTCGCTCTGTGCATTGCAAGACATTGTAACGGCTGGCTTTGGGGCTTGATTAATTATGGGAACACCTGTACTGAACATGTTTGCAGGACTGGTATCATGATGAAGCACTGTTGATAAGAAGTGAATGGTGTTGCGCTGTGTGTTTTTGTTGTAGGTGCCGGAGGGAGTGCAGAACACCGGGGCTGAGGCCAGCGAGCTGCAGCTGATGGCTGAGAATCAGACCCACCTGGAGGTGACCGCAGAGCAGGACAACAACAACGACAGCCCCCCCCACACAGGTTGGGAGGACACACACATAAACACACACATACACAGTGGATATACTGATAGCTTGGACTGCTGAAGTTAGCTCTTAAAAAAACAGTTAAAGTGCTGTACTTCATGCCAGACATGTTTTAATCTATATTCTGGTTGGCCTCAGTTCCTCTTGCAAACGTCTAAGATATATGGTATTGCAGCAAGCCCAAAGCCCACAATTGCACATTACTGTGGATCTCATTCATTTTGATTTATATTTTCACAACGTGTTTGGACTTTTGACTAGAATAATTTTAGGAATGATAATAATACCTTCAGGAATATAAATCTGCCATTAATTCATTTCCTGTCAAAGCAGTTTTAGTGCAGTCATTTAAAAGTGAGGGCCTGGGGTTCGAGGAATGTGCCTCAATAGCTGTGATGTTTTTCAGGAGATGACTTGTCAATCAAACAGTGTGGGATTGGATTTTCAGCTGATGAGTATCTCTAGGTGTTGCTTCTCCTTTGTATGTTTAGCTATGGCGGTTATCTCTGCTCATGCTAACCACCCACTTCTTCTTGTGTTAATTCCAAGCAAATTGCCACTGCAGTTTTTGGAAATTCTGGAAAAAACAGGAAATCTTTCTTGACTTCCAGGGGTTTTCCTAGAAAAGATTAATGCTGAACGTTACAAGCCTTCATGAACCGGTTATAGGCTGAGTCACTAATGAGTTCTAAATGTCATAAGGTATAACTTTAAATTAAAACAAACTGTGTATAAGGAACCCTGTGTGGGCTCTGGGTGCGTCTTCAATGGAAAGGAAAATTGCATTAGTTTTGGAGCAGCACATAGTCTTGATCCTGAAACAATCCAAAGGCTTTTCTCTCTCTCAGTGGGACTGAACCCAGGCTGAGAGATTTGTGGGTTGTGGCATTTAACCCACAAAGCAGCCTGGGAGTAGTTTGAACAACAGGGGAGTACAGTCCCCCTCTCTGTGTGCTCCAGTCACGGTGTAAGGAGTTTACACCAAAACACACAGCTTATAAACAGTGAAGGAGTTGAGATTAGCCTACTCTACATGTTGTTTCACTGAACCATTTAAACTGCAGTACAACATTTTAAGCTCTGCTGCTTTTCCGAGTGGCAAACAGTCCTTACTTAGAGAAGTAGGCTTTTACATTAACTTTTATAATGAACAAAGTTTGAATTTATAGATAGTTACTGCCACTAGACCCAAATTGCCCAACCACTGCTTTGCCGATTTCTCTCTGAAACTGCTCTGAGCTCCAACTCGTGTAAATACAAGCACTATTACAGTTCAATAAATGTATTTATAAAATGTATTTGTTTCCTGTGTTTCTGTAGTCAGTGCTGGCGGTGACATTTCCCAGAATGCTGAGATGGACCTCTCCTGCAGCGGTTTGACTGAACTCGACCTTGGTGCGGATGAGGTTTTCATTGCATCTTCAGCCCCTAGCCCAAACAGGCTACCCTTCTCACCTCACACAGTAAGACCCAGTTCGATGTCCCTACAGTTGTCTATGTTGTCACACAGTTATGACATTTCTATCTCCAAAGCTAAACATTCAGGAGCCCTAAAAATCTACATGCTAGCGACGTGGCTCTATGGACGGCAATGTCAGTCAGTCGTTCCACCACTTTGGTCCAGACTGAAATATCTCGACAACATTTTTCTTTCGATTATTGCAGACATTCATGATCCCCAGAGGATGTAGCCCACTGTATTGGTGATCCCCTCACTTTCCCTTGAAATTGACATTTGTGGTTTTAAATGAAATGTCTTAAACAAGTGGATGGATTGCCGTGAAATTTGTGACTCCATATTGTGACGTCACCTGGTCAAAATTTCCATTTGACTTTGGTTCATGACCAAATACCTGCAAATCTGATGACGTTCCCAGCCTCAGCTTTACTTTGTGTTTAGTGTTAATTAGCTAATGTTAGCATGCTAACAAACTTACCTAAGAAGGTGAAAATGGTAAACATTATACGTGCTAAACATCAGCATGTCATTATAAACATTAGCATGTTAACACATATAGCTACACAGAGCGTGGTTGTAGTCTTGCAGGCAAATAGAGAAAAAGGTCTATCTGAAAGTAGTGCTGATGCTATACAGTGGACGGTGAAATTGTCTTTTTAATCTCATGGCCAAACTCTCAGTGGGTGATCTCCTCGCTTTGGGGAAATGATCCCTGAACCAATGAGCATCAGAGGTGACGGGGCATTCATTGCTTTGAATTGACCCAGTGTTCCTAATAAGACTGACACCATTTTATTGGCGTACGCAGGGAACAGTCTAAAACTATGAAAACTATGAGGACATGAATGGGAAATGAGGATAATTAAAAGATGGGAGGAGCGATGAGGACGAGGCAACGGTTGGACCAAGCATTTTTTTCTCTGCTCTCTTTTGTATTCTTTTGGAATAAGAGTTGGCATAAAACAGCTCTGGCTGCTTTTTGAAGGACTGGCAAGCTTTTCTGCAGCCTAGGCTAATGGAGTATTATCTACAGAGCCAGATTCCCAGCTCCAATTGTGTGTGTGTTTGTGTATTAGTGTGTGTCATGCACGCTTTGGCACACAGTGTGTGGTCTGCCTGTGCGTTTCCTCGATTCAGACGTTCATGTAAATAATGTTGGAGAAATGTTGCTTGGACTAACCATGGCAAAGGTCTCTGTAAAATGGCAAATTGAACTTCTCAGTGTCATTGCCAGGTGAACTCACAGGTTAGTGAGCTACTTTCATGAGACGTACATTAAGCCCTGAACCCCCATTTGATAACATTTTGATACAAAGAACCCCTCCTAAGAAGAGCTTCAATTTAGTTACAATAAAGCAACCAGAAGACCATAAACCCATTCTTGCTGCAGGCAGGGTGATGAGATCAAGGCAGAAAAGTCTCACATTCCTTGCTGTTTGAAATACAAGAGACTGAAATGAACAGATTCTTTTCTGGGGAGTATGGTTTCTCCAAGCACCCCTTAAGGGTCTCAGACCCCACTTTTGGAGCCATGGTTTGTAAGTTAATGTCTTGGGTGACTGATTCTCACCTCGTGTGTCAAATCTAAAAGTTTCCATTGTGTTCGTGGGGCTTTAGTGACCAAAAGAACATTTTATTTAAAGCCCTAGCTAATTCTTGTCTAGACAAAGCTAGCTGCTAGTGACTCTGTGAAGGATTATCTGGACTCGTTCTGTCTGTTGGTTGCAACCCCTAAAACCTTCCCCCTCCCCTGATCAACAGCAGCTGATCAGGACGGATAACGTGGCTTTTGCACATCTAACCTGTCAATCACAATTAGCCTCTCCTGGTTGCCCACGCAAATATGACCAATGCAAGTCTGATTACAGTAAAGTGTCTTAAATAGTCATTTGTTTGGACCGGTGATGTACTGTTCAGATAGTAAGAGTTGTGCATACACAACATCACAAATGTGACTGAAATCATTCCAAAGCCCCTGCTGTTCTCTTGACAGCTTTAATATACTTAATAAACAATGATTGAGATCGGTACGTGAGCCACACACGCTTAGCTGGCTGTGTGACAGAGCAGGCCAAGCTAATCAGCACAGTTCCGTCTTGTTAATCCATTAATGTAGTACACAACACAATCTGCAGGGAGAAATTCAGGTGTGAGCAGGGAATGTAGCAGGTGCAACGAGCAGACTGGCAGCCAGTCAGTTCCTAACATCCCTACCCTAAGTACTCTGTTGTTGCATGCAGTGATAGGACTGTTTGAGTGCTGATTCAGGTTGACAGGAATTTCATTTGTGTTGGGCAAAAAATAATACTTTCTTTCTGTTTGTAACTACCGAACTTACTGATGTGATTATTTGGCAATATAAATGAATAGAAAGTTCAATGAAATATACAGATCTGATACCTTCTCCTTGTTGCCTGATAGTATTACCCATCTGTTTTCCTTTACATTAAGCTTTACCAAGAGATAAAGCAGTGCTATTGTTACTGTCAGAGTCCAGTCTTTCCATCGATGCTCAATAATAAAGATGCATGTGTGGTTCAATAACAAGCCTGCTGCTCGTGCAGGTCATTGACCATTGTAGCTGCAGTTGAGTGCTTGAGCATAATGCCACCTCTGATATGTGAGCTGTTTATGTTGTGTGGTCGTCTTCATTCCTAATTAGTTTGTTTATCCTCTCTAGGCCACTCGTCTTTTAACCTTTGTTCTTCCAGGGAAGGTTTGTTTGCTACGCATGTATTTTCCCACCACTTCTTTGCTTGGTATGTTTTTTTTATCTGGTCTGGTCTAGTGTTTGCTCCTGAACACTGAGCAGTTGGGAATCATATACATCAGAGTTGAATCTATCATTTTTCAGGCAGCTCTTCGTATAATACAGCTAAAGACTCATAAATATGGCTGCCGGTGGACATGCTAAAAGCCTCTGTTGTTGTTGTTAATGTATTTTGTGTTTCCTAGCAACGGGAGAGGTTTCTGCGGCACAGTGACACTGGTCCCAGCCCCGCTAATGACTGGCCCTCACCAGACTCCACCACCTCACCGACCAGGTCCACCAAGGATGGCAGCGGCGGGTGTGCCAGGCCGAGAGCGTGGAGCGTACGCACCTTCCAGGACTTCCTCCCTCCACTGCCACAGCTGCATAAGAAGTGGTGCAGCTGGAACTCCACCAGTCCCTTCACCAAACTGGTGGACAGCGTCAGTACTAGAACCTTTCATGTTTCACACCAAGGACCATTTATGGCATGTGAGGTTGATGAGGAACAGTCATGCTATAGTGTGTCACAGTCAGTTGGGTTTATTTCTTTTGTTTACAATTTAGATGAGAATGTTCATAAGGTATTCTTATTTGCATAAAAGGCAAAAAAAGGTGACAAAAAGGACAAAAAACTAATCCCACTGACTTCCTGTGGTACTTCACCATGCACATAGTTTTAATTTGACATAATCAATAAAACAAGCTGTCAGCATTATCTAGCATAACCAGGACATTGGTTGTTTTCGAAACTGCCTACTATTCTAACACTACATACTTATTTGGCCAAAATGTAACATGGAGTATGCAAACAAAAGAGGATGATATTGGATTGGATATTTTTTCACATATTACTGAAGTGGATGCAGAATGATAGAGATTCCAAAACAGTTTTTTTTTGGTTGTAATTTGGGTATATTCTTGAAACTGCTGAAATTCCATGTGTTCCATTAAGATTTTAAATGGCAGAAATAGTAGAAACAACCTCCGTTTCCTAAAATCACAAGCATCTAAGCTATATAGGTTTTAATCTTCAAACTTGTCTTTTTTTATATTCAAGCAATAGTATTTTCTTGTGTTGGGGATAGTTTGAATAGCACTGACACCTTTATGTCATCCAGGCCTTTTTCACTGCAGACATTCTTTGTCATAGCATGAAAAGTGCACATATAATTTAGAAATGCCTGCATTCTATTTAGGTGTTGTAAGTAAAAGGGACCTGATATTGTGCATGCTGGCTCACTTGCGTGGCTTACTGGGAACATGTGAATGGGATGGAGCCATTTTTAGTGTTTAATTAGACCTGTGCTTTTCATTGTGTGTGTAAATGTCAGAGTAAATCCAGAGGGTCTACAAACACTCATATAATTCCAGGCTCCATCCAGTTTGGTGGCTGACTGCAGAGGGGACAACAGCAGGAAGGTCTTCTCTGATGTCCACCTGGAGGCCAAGGCAGACGACCGCTCCATCTCTGACTCATCCATCAGCAATGCCTCCTACCCCCTTACACAGCACGCCCAGAGGCAGCGGCGTCTCAACTCCACCAGCAACCTGCGGCGCTCTCGCTTCACAGGGCCTTGCTTTGGCCTGCTTTCCGGGACAGCAGACCCAACGAAGGCCTCCGGGGTTTCTCTTGCCCAGGGCTCCCCCTCAGAACCCAGCTCTGGCTCTTCTTCCTCCCCGCAGTGTCAGATCGAGAGTGGCCAGGCCGGAAAGAGGCGCGAGTTCTTAGGCGAGAGCGATCACATCAGCGTGCCGGTGTTTGCCATCTCTGAGGAGGAGGACCGGCAGCCTCTGGTCTCAGCTGAGCACCTGGACCAGACCTCTGCCTGCGCTGCGCTGAATGGAATGATTAGAGGGACAGATGAGGGGAAGAGGCCTGCCCCTGGAAGCACCAGCCTCAGCCCCCAGAACCAGAGGGCCAGGCCAGAGTGGAGGCCGTGGGGGAGCCAGGTGTCAGGAGGGGTTGGTCCACTCCCTTTCAACACACTCACCAACATGACTGAGTCCAACACGGTCAGGGGCAGCGAGCCGTCTCTTGGTCAGTCCACAGTGCTGTGCAGTGTGACCAACCAGATGTGACCAGATGGGCTTTAAGTTGGTGAAAAGAGCAGGGACTCGGGTGGGCCAGTTATGCATTTCTGAACTCTGTTAGTGCCACTTTGTGAAATATATAACCTACTTTCATTTCTGAAATCATCCTTTACTAAATGATTACTACATATACTGTAGCGTCCTGCTGGCAAATAGTCTTCTTACTCTAGTTGTTTTCTATTTTTATAAAGTGTTAGGATGGATTAATATGCTGCTTACTGCCAAGGCACTGACTGTTGTGGTATTGTGTTCAAAAAAGATGACTGATTGCAAACAAAACATGAACAAAAAAGTATTTGAGTGAGTACTCCTCAACACCATCTCTTAGGAGCACTTTTTAACCAGATTTATTAAACAGTTTGATGCTGTACTGTGAGTTAGAACACTCCAAACACTGCACTTTGCTTTCAGTTGCTCCTTCATTGTGGATTTTGTGCTGCTTAGTGCCTTCTTTCTGCTTTTTTCCTTAATGTGGTTCTTCATGTGGTAAATTTTTAGCGCAGGCTCATAAATGCTTGTACAATTAGTTTTTACCCTAAAGTGTTCTGCAGAGTGTAGACCGTACCTTATTAATGTTGCAACAGTGTATGCATACAGTATGTACTAAGGCTCATACTGGATTATATAAAAGGGAAGTCAAAATAAAAGTATAGAGTACTAATATAGACTATTGTGTAAAATAAAAGAACTAGAAATCACTATTTAAAATGAGTTATGAATGGATAAAGTTTTAATAAAGGATATGTCATTCACTTGTTGTCATTGATCTGATGCAAGACGTTATGCAAATCACTGGGCAACCAACCTCTGAGGAGAAGGAGTCAGGATCTTGTGCTGATTGGCTTCTTAAATGTCGACGAGAAGATTTAAAGTGAAAACTGCGTTTTAGTGTCGAACAGTCATTCTGCACAGTGAAGCTCAAACGTCCAAGTCACGTGACAATAAACCAAACAAGTGGAGGGGGACTGTCAGTTTCTACAGACAGCTCTATCAGTTTTAATTTGTTCAGATCAACAGGCAAAGCAGAACCATTTGCATTTCAAAGACCATTTCTGCATTGCTAATACAATATACAGGGTACAGAGGCATTTATCAAACGCTCAAACATATTGTCAACCTTTTTTATTTGCATGTGCCTAGAGCTACTCTATAAATGTAACTAGAAGTTGATTATAGTCTAGAATAGAATAACTGTTGAAATAGTGCATTGCATACAAAAAGGTAACAGCATCAGTGAGGACTTCCATCGCTCATACTGAGAAATACAAGCCCAGCTTTGAACTGATAATTTGACTGATGCATATTCAGTCTCCCAAATTCCTGGGAGCTGTGATGAGGTAGAATGAAACCTGCCTCTTCCATACTGCTGAACAGCCTTGTCCAGACTTTTGCACACAAAGTAAATATTTGCCTTAGTATACAACATTAACCCCCCCACCCCAGGGAGAATGCAAAGCACTCGTCTAAAGCCTCTTTATTACCAATTCCTGATTGGAGCGGCTTGGGACTGTTGTTGGCTTAGGGTGCCCAGATCTCCGGTAGGGAATAATTAAAACTCTGCCACTGACAGGGGATCGACCGGGTTTGTGCCGAGAGCCTGAGCTGCTAAGGAATGCCAGTGTGGACCCACCCTGACTGACGGGGTAAAAAAAATTTAAAAAACACCTAAACCACCTTGCAAGCACCACAGAATAACTCTGGTGCTTAGGCAGAGGCCAGGAAAGTGCCCATTTACAACCACATTTTGCCAACATTTACAATATAAATAGGAAGAGTTACAGTCCAAAACAACACATACTGAATCCATATTCACTGGCTAATGTTACCTATACTATATCAAAAATGCACATCATTTCTGCAATTCAGCACATCCAACACATATCCTTTATTTCTTTTGCTTCCCGATAATGTGCATCATATTTTGGAATGAAACTCTTCATATGATTACAAACCAGATATTATGAGCCAGAGTACTGACATCTCATACGCTGGATAAAGACCGCTCTTCAAGGATGTTCGGTTCATATTCCCTTGCAGCCCAAAATAGAAGCCTTTCCCTTCATGCAAGACTTATGAGAAGTTATGTGCAAATATCCTCATTAGTTGTATAATACAAAACATATCTAGCAAACATTTTAGTACAGATTCTTCCAAATCAACTGAAAAACTAAATAAAAGTTGAAAAATAAGACTAGCACCTGCGTAAAACCATACAAAAATGTACTGGATGCAAGCAAAGGCCTGCTTTTAACATTTTCTACACACTAATAGTGATCCTACGACACAAGGAAGACATCAAGACTTACATCCACATATTTAAACATATAAGGCCCCTTGAAACTAATGCCTGAATGTTCTTATTTGACTAAGCTAAATAAGTCCAAAGATTTAAAGGCTGATTTGTCCATTTCTTCAATACTAGCTGTACATGTTGGGGATTTACTGACACTTTGGGTGAGGATAGTCATAAATGAGGTCATGAGATTCAACATGACTGTTCTGTGGCAGCTTTTACATTTCGACACTGGACTTTTCTAACCACCAAACATGGTTAACCTGCAATTAAAAACAAAACAGCAGCTTTGTGTACCTGAGGAGCCAGAGAAACAAACTAAAATCCAACTAATATCTCCAAAACATGAACAGACGAATCTACTATCTGCATAAACCTATCAAAATTCTTGCAAGGTAAGTGATGACATATAATCGGAACACAAATGACAACTTAACAGAATGTACTGTTGAGTTGTATTGCTAAGATTTTCTAAACTGTTGGTTCTGCAAGTGCATCCTGCAAAACTCTGCACAGGCCAATGCCACCTTCACCTGCAGCACCTTTTAACCTCTCATGAGTTGACATGGAGTAACTGTGCATTTCATCACATCTTAGCCCTTACTGCAAGGCTCTGAGAAAGTATTCCTCCTATACCATTTATTTAAAAAAAAAGATATCTCTATCACCTTGGAGATGATTATCCAGAGCAAACAGAGGCCCCCATGCCCTTTGACAGCATTACAACACATTGATCCCCTTCCCATACAAATGTCACATGGGATTATGAATCTACCCTAGTACGTACGCACGCACGGCTTTGATGTGGCTTCTTGCCCTTGTCTGGGAAAAAGGTAATGCCCTGGATAAACAAGAAGAGTCCCTCAGAGGCAAGACATTTACACTTTATAACATAGTTTAAAAGGTTGGATGTTACAAACATCTTGTGTCTTGGCCCAAAATGGGTCTACAGAGTACTATTACGGTAATAATGTGTATCACTTTACTGTGATACATATGTTTTTATCTGTGTAATATAATAGGAAGCATGGGATCCTTAACTCAGCATTCCATAAGACTTAAAATACATCACATTTAAACAAACAGGAGCTGCAAGCCTCAATTACCAAGGCTGGAGGAGGACACAATCTAAAAACATGTGTAATAAATGGCCTTAATCCGTACAGGTTGCCTCACTCGCTCATAATCTGAGAAAAACAACATGTTTGTCACAGATTGGAGGACATATCAGAAAGCATGTTTAAAAGAAATGACATAAATTACTCTAAGAGTGGATGGTTGGTTACCTGGTAGCCTGCACGGATGCATGAGCCACAAACAAAATGTATCCAAATTTAAATGGTGGCTGGTGTTCAATGCCCTCACAGGTCTTAACTTTAAAAATCATCTTAAAACCTTTTGTAAACATTGAACTTTAATGTTATTGTGCATAGCATTATTTCACACAGCCCTGTGTCAAGTAAGACACTGGTCACTATAGTAAATGTATACTGATTGTAATTTCTGCATTAAGGTTATTGCATAACAGTTAGCTATAATGGACAACAAAACTTAACAAGATTGTGTCTACGAGAGGCTCAGTTATCTACAATGGACACGTGTGAAGAAACAAACCCTTCTGCTCCTTCAGCTCTTGAAACGCGTCTGCTCACATATATGGTTGAATTTCCTGAAATGAAAAAAAAAAAAAAAAAAAGGAAAATAAACCACAAATGAAGAGCTGCATAATGAAACCACAAAACCAAAAGAGATGAGATGGAGCATTTTACATAGGTCTGTCAAACAGCAGACATTAGGAACTATGGGACCAAATTTATACAAGGACTCCGTCTAGTGGTGAAAAAAGTGAACAACATGTATAGTCTCATATCGGTCACATCTGTTCAAGGAGTAGCCAGGACAACTCTCAACAGCTGCACCATGGCACATCTTTAGCTTGAACAACAACAAAAGTCGTGGCTTTTCAAAATACATGTCTATAAATGCTCTAAAGTTTGTCTGAAATATGTTGAGTACAGCTAAAAAGCTGTGGCTCAGAATCAGTTTCACAACTATGTAACTCATTAAAACATGTCAATATATATATATATATATATTAACATTTTTATATTCATATATATGATCACTAAATGTTAGTAATTTGTGTTCCAGTACATTTGCTTTCGATTGGTGTCAGCAGGTGGGACTACAAATGATGGCTACTGATAAGTAGCATAGTTAGAAACCCAACACAAAGTTAGTTAACACAGAAGAGAAGCAATAAAATGCAGCATTTAAACATTTAGTGTCATTGGTCACGAGTCAATGATGAACTTTCATGGTCAGCTGAAACTGCAATTCCACCACATAACCACTAGAGGGCAGATAGACTAAATTAGTTTATGTGGTGCTTTGTATGGAAAGAGACTTACATTGCATGATGTGCCTTCACCTGCGTACGACAGTTGCGTCCCCAGTAACAGTCGGGGCGAGACGTTACAGCGGCTGAGGAAAGAACATCAGATGAAGTTGTTGCACGGGTATGACATGAACGTTTAGATAAGTATTATCCTAAAACCTACAGTAACCCCGTTTTGTCATTTTAATTGCTATGGGAAAATCATTTTGCTCCGTCTGACCTGGCAGTTCAGATGGAGGGATGTTCTGTCTGTACTTGTAGGCCAGCTCCTTGAACGCTCGCAGGCCGCAGCAGAAGCACAGGATGGCATTTGCAGAGATACGACAATCTGACGGAGACGGTCAAGAAGGACAGGATATCACCACTCTTTTTACATGACAGTGTGGACTGAGTTTAGCCAAGTTGTCTGTGCTGTGAGTGTCGTCACAGTGGATCTTCCAAATGCATCTGTACCAAAGTCCACTACGGAGTAAGGAAAGCGCCTCGGGTTTGGATCTGAAGGCTCACCTGTCAGATAGTAGTTTCCCTGCTGTAAGCCCTGCAAACACTCCTGGAGCAGATCTCTCCACGACTTCCCTCTAGAGGACAGGTAGTTCTGGTGGACGGATAGAAACGCAAACAAAAAGCATCTAAATATCGGATGCGACAGTAGGTGAGGACACGCTTGTCAAACGTCTTATATTCACATCACGGGTTGTATGTAGAGCCTACTGTTTGCTGACAGTAGCTGTAGTTGACATACAGATAGTCTCTTACCTGGAGGATCTCCGACTCATAGTTGTTGTTGTTCAGCACTCCATCCAGGCTTCTGTCTGTCAGATTGAGCTCTACATTTCACAAACAAATAAATTAGCAGTGCAAATAAATATCTGAGAAGCTAAAACACAGGATTGTTGAGGGTTGCTGGTTCACATTTCTGAGCTGCAGCTTTGTGGTACAGAGATACAAGAGTCATCTCAAAGTCAACCTACAATACTGCTGAACTGTGCTTTTAATCTCACCTCATCTTGTTATCACATTATTGTTGCTCAAATATGATTCAAATTTAGTGATTATAAGTTGTGGAATAAATCTAGATTCTCTGCTGTGGTTGTAAAAGAAAAAAGCACCAACATCTATTCTGCTGTGACATGTTGAACTTTCACATAAATATGCAGGATTAGTTTTCCACTCTGCTAAGAATAAAAAGGTTTGTGGCGAACTCAAGAGCACTTAGAATTTTGAACTCATGACAATCATCAACATTACAGATAAGGATTCAGCCCCTTCAATTAAGGCCTGTTACTATCCCACACTGGTTGAAGCCCACTACCCAGCAATAAGCCAAAACAGTGGAGATCCCCCGGGGCTGTTTTGCTGAAACAGATACATACCACTGAATGGAGCCAGACAGCCTTGACAGCCAATCCTCTGGCAACCCCAGTACATATGACAAAAAGGTCGCTGGCACAGCACACCTGCCAACACACAGCACATCATGCATACCAGGTGTTTGTGCAACAATCTATCCATACATGTTAGTGGATGGCAAAGTTGTACTTTACATGCATACCTCAAAATATGTATATTAAATATGTCTTTACACTGATTAGTCCAACATAATTTAGGGTGTATCAGCACTGACTGGCTTATATTATTCCAATATTACCCTTTCCATGTCACTGTAGTTACATGCAATTCTTTTGAATGACAGTGTATGTTGACATCACATTTCTGCAGGTGGACTAACAAGTTGAGGGACCACTCACATTGTTGAGCAATAACCAGCTGGCTGTTCAGCTCAGCCCGTCTGTCTGGCATAGGCTGGAGGCAGCAGGTGCAGATGAGATGGCAGCCCTGAGGGGGGCAGCGGTACTCCTGAGGAGCTGCAGACAGGACGGGAGCAGAAACAGGTTGTAGATGGGAGCAAAGACACGAACATCTGATTGGAAGGCAGGAGGACGTTCAATGTTTGTAAAGTGGGCTTTAAGTTTCATTAACTCGAACCTGAGGGGATATCAGAGGATGTTGAAGGCTGCTCCCCTGTGGGCTTTGCAGACCCCTCCTCAGTTGTTGGTTTGGCTGGAGGAGGTATAGGAGGTGGAGCTGGCAGACCAGGGAGCCAGTAGTTTGAACCTGTAGCAAACAGCAGCTGACTGACCTCCATCCTGTAGCCAGGACACTGTCTGCACAACACCAGAGGCTGACTGGGGACAACAAACAAAAGAAAACCACCACATGGAGAACTTGTTCACTCAACAAGCAAGAAACCGATGGCTTTTCCTGATATTCTTAAGACAGTTACGTTCACCGAGCATGGGTACACACTTTGTGCACATTTCCACGCCTTTGGTTTATTAACTTGCAGCAATTGCAGAAATTTGTCGACAACATATTTTCATAACGAAAAGAGTAAAATGAAATACAAGTAACCTTAGTAACCCTAAATCAGAAAAGTAAACACTCCTTCCCGACAAATACAACAACCAGACCTTTTACCTAATGTCCGAGGAGTCACTGTCATTGTCAGAGAGCTCAAAGAGGTAATCCGAACTTCCCTCCTCATCAGAGAAAGAGCGCTCCACTTTTGGCTGCAACATGTCCTGAGTTATCTTGTTCCGGCTGTCCATGCTCTTCAGGTCCTCCTCACTGCGACACTTCTCTGCGGGACAAAAAGGGAAACACAAACATGTCCAAAGTGTGTATCGATTGAGATCGTTTTGGAACGCATCCCATTAAGGAAAGGTAAGCAGGTCTTGCTTAGATAACATTCCTTCTCTCGTTTGAATCCATCATGCAAACTTTGTTGGTAAAATGCAGCTGTGGCGGAGGTTTTTCTACCAGTGTGTTATGTAAGGCCATTTTCTCCACCTACTTAGAACTTTTGCAGCTGAAAGCAATGAAAGGTGCTAGAATTTTTTTATAAAATAAAGTGTCAATGTGTCGTAACTAAAAAGATGATATTAAAATGATCTTTGACTGTGCCAACCTGGGTGCTGGATGAGGTAGGCCTCCACCAGGTTGTTGAGGATGTGGTTCTTACGAATCCTCTCCACAGGGCAGCGGCAGGTGGGGCAAAGAGAGGAACGCTCCATCCAGCCTGAATAGCAGGCAGCACAGAAGACGTGCATGCAAGGCTGCAAGCTAAAGCAAAGAGACGTAGAATTAAACTACCACTTATTGGCATCTTGCAGACATGCAAAGTGCCTTACAAGACCACAAAGTAGGGTTCAAGTCCTTAACCTTGGACACGGTCCTTGAGATCTTACCTGACACAGTCATGCAGTAGGTCCTGGCAAATAACACATGTCAGGGTCTCCTCCATCTTGTCCGTCTTAGTCCCTTCCACTGGCGGTTTAGACAAAAGACTCCTAAGGCTTCCCTTAGTTGAACCGACCACTTCTGTGCTGGAGGTGTGTGGCAAGCCCAGATCATAATCTTTATCTGTAAAACACAATAACTGCATGTTACATGCTACAATGAGTCTGAGTTTTTGGCAGTTGTCTGGTTTGAGGGGTGGGAACAAAAGCTTGAAGCAAAGCTCTGGTAAGACAGAGGGCCCCATTTCGTCCGTGTGCAACGAACCAGTGCAAATTAGATCTTGGTCACACGGACTGTGTGGGGCGTCTAAGCGCACACTGCTATTTTGGTTCATGTATGTGCAGCAGCGCAAAGTGCACAGGAGCTGGCCAAAGAGGACTATAGATCGGAAGTTGGGGCAATAAATAAATACACTCTCAGCTCATCTCATCTCATCACTGCTCCCACAGCTCTGATACATGACCACATCAGCTCAACAACGGAAGATTCTGCTTGTCCAGGAAATCATATTGTTGTCTGGATGTTGCCATGTGGCACAACGTGAACACACAGCACCACGGATCTGCATCCAGAGGCAGATGGCGAGGTTTTTTTTTTTCTCTTCAGTTAATTAGTAAATGCTTCTTCTGTCTTGGTTCTACCTTGTGGGTTACATTATTTCTTAAAATGTAATGGAGCAGAAAAAAAAAATAAAGTTGGAAAGGGGGTTTAACGCACTGGATTAATGAGCTCTGGTAATCCGCTGTTTTGCACATAAACAACAGCAACAACTGTTGTAACCGAGCATTTGCATGTGATTTAATGATGGTAAACATGGTGGACGGCCATGACCAATGCAACTGCGCTCTGGCAGGGCGCAAATGAACTGAAGGAGAAGCTTTTCATGCCGTATAAAGAAGCTGTGCACAACACATACTTACATACTTTAAGAATCAACCAAGTTATTTAATAAAGGCAGACGACTGTTCCTGCTTTAACCACATTCAACAGTATTTTTGATGCCAATTTAAATGCATCGACTGGCTGTGGAATGCTTAATACAATTGATAATTTGCATTTCCAGCATTATTATGAAATCACTGCACATTTGCGCAAGTATTAGGTTTGTTCTTATTGATAAACGCACCACCGTGACATTATGCAAGAAACCAGCAAGGTTCTGAGCACAAAGTCTAAGACCCATAATTGCACCACCCGAAAAATAGCTCGCTTTGCGCCGGTTCATTTGAATGAATTTAAAAATGTGCACCGCTTGGCAAAAAAAACAACAATAACATCATCATCATCATAATACGACAGCAAATTTCAAAGTCAGGAAAATGTGAGGAACCAGGGAATCTGGTTCATCTCCAAGTAAGAAGAAAAACAGCACATACCGTCATCAGTTTTCCTCCTCTTGCTTTGTGGCTCCATGTTGTCAATGTCTTCCGCAGCATCTGTAGCCTGGCCTGATAAGATTGAACAACAACAGGCCTGGTCAAATATTGTTAATACTTTAAAATGCTTGTTTTGACGTAACCTGATTAACGAAGAATTTAGTTGAAAAGTTTAGATAAGGGGTGTGTCCGATCATATCATGCATGATAGTATCTTAATGTGATAAGTGTCATATCAAAATATTAACAATGTTGCTCTGTGGTTCACATCATGACTACAATGGAAGGGAGTGTGAAGGTTGCTGCCAGCTCCACTGTGGAGGAGTTGATTCCACAAAAGGATCTACTTCTCGAGTGAAAACATTAACATTAACTAAGCTGAGTCACGCCAGGACCTGACTCAGCTTAGTTTAAACAAACTACTGGTCACTTTGCATATTGCAAAAATAGGTAAATTATTATAAAAAGATATTTTTTTTAAATTGATGTTGGGAAATGGCTCAGTTAATCACAGGTAGGTGAAGAAAAACCAGAGAAGAGCAGACAGCACTGGTTAGTTAAACACCACGCTGAAGATAATGTGATCATCAGCAGCTGGACATGCTGAGTTAAAGGTATGAAAAAGTTTAGTATTGATCAGCAGCAATCAGCTCAGTGTGATCAGGGAGGTTCTTTAAAAGAAGAGCAGAGAGCCACAGCTCTGCCTCTCTGTCTGCTGTGAATCCACCATCTCTCACACAGACTGAATACTGAGGCTGTTGTATTTGACAATTATATTTTAATAAACCCTTTTCTTCTTACTTATGGGTGAATCCTACATAGCCTAGTTAACATTTTAAGCAATGCACTAATGTCCTTTCTTGCCGAGAAGATTAGTTTAATATATGAAGCTACAGCCATGATGGTTAGCTTAGCATAGCATGACGCTAGCCTTTTCTCTCCAAAATGTAAAAAAATAAAATAAAATAAAAAATAAAACAACCCGAAGCTCAAAGACAACATGTGATTTTACAGGGGTTAATGTGTCGGACTCCACTTCTTGGCCAGAAGAAGTCACTTCCTGGAGACTGTCATCGCATCAGGTTACCAAGCAACCACTCCAGTCCCTGCTCCCAGCCACAAGATAGTCCAGAACATAAACACAGAACACTCCTCCACCAAAAGAAACTTAAAATGTGCCATAGATAATCATGAACAATTCCTCTACGTGAGAGAAAGCTGAAGAAGTCCCTCCTCTCGCCACAGTGGACCACCCCTCTACAGGACTGTGTTAGAACCTACCAGAGGCCAGACAGGCTGTGGTTGCCATGGGACCAGCAGCGGTAGGGCTCCCAATACAGAAGTGGGAAGTGGAGGTGGAGGGCTGAGGTTCCTCCTGAGTCGGATCATGAGGGGCCTTTGTGAGCATTACAGGCTCCACAGAGAGAGACATCTCTGAAGGTGGAGCAGGAACAGGACTGTGGGCTGACCTTTCCATGTCTGAAGTTTAGACACAGGGTGGGGGTTACTAGAAAGGCACAATATAACTAATAAGTTGGTAGCATTCAACAAAAGGAATGGGGAAATACCAGATGACTTACCATAGCCAAGTTGTGGAATAGCTTGCTCCATATTGATTGAGTGGTAAACATAGGCGATGTCTACAGGGCGACAAGAGAAGATGCTGTCCGTCTTTCCTTCTTAGGAATTCAAATAAACATGATTCTCACGGACAAGACAACTCACTTTGTTCCGGCTCACTTTTCCTGTATACAAAGTAGATGACATCGCCGTTCTGCAGCATATGAGTTTGCCTCTTTACCAGTTTGGACATGTTGATCACCGTGCCATTAGTGCTGCAGACACACAAACATGCAATAGGATGCATCACTGGAAATGTGTTTTTCATTATGAAAAGGACAAGTATCAAATTATACAGAAGTACACAACAACAGATCTAAAATTACAAGCAGTGTTCCTTTCAAACATTTATTCACCATACAGTTTGTTTAATTTTATTCCTAATCGATAGTTCCACACAGATATTAAGTCTACCAGGAAACAAAAGGCGTGCTCCAATTTTGTACTGCAGTTAGAACTCAATGGTACCTCATGTCTTCGAGCCACGCCAGCCCTGAGCTTTCATCTTGCACAATCTTGCAGTGCTCCCCTGAGACCAGTTTGTTGGCTGGAAAGGACAGATAACATCCTGGCAACAAAATAATAAAACACCATGAGAACACAAAATAGACATATTACAGATCACTTTGGCTCTCTAGGACAGAGCCTATGCAATTCATTTGTCAGCTTTGTAGTGTCCTGTCTGGGGGAGTATAATGAGTAATATATGGATCCGTTTAATGGTATGACAGAGCATGTTTTGTTTATTTCTGCCGACCAGCTGATATGGTACTACAGTTCTACTACATCTTCAGCCTATCTTTTAAAATAAATACCTCAAAAATGCCCCCTCATACTAGTAAGATTCACCATGCCATGATTTCTTTAAACATTTTATAGCCCAGACATAAGCTAGCCCAATTAAGGCTAGTCACTTTGCATTGCAAAAAAGTAGACCCCAAAAGCTCTGGACAACAAAGCAGACACAGGGGGAAATATAGGCCTAACCTTTTCTTAAGCAAAACCCATACAAAAAAAATCTACTTAATATTCTGCACACATGTTCTCAATGGACGCCTTTTGTTATCATCACAAGGGGTTGTCTAAGTTTGGTGAACTAAAGAAGGCTTTATGTTTTCAAGGGGGAGGTTTTAAAAGGCTCCAGACACGGACAGCAATGTCTATGCTACAGACAGGACTTTCTTTTGTTAACAGGCATCCCCACTTTTAGTAGCAGGATAGAAAAAAAAAAAACTATGTCAACAAACATTTTATAAAATAAGGTTTAAGGTGAAGACAAATCTTTATTGTTCATGCCATAACATACAGAAACTAACCCACCTTTTTTTCTGCCAACTGTGCATTCCCTGTTGAAAAGCAGGACGGTCTCACTGGAGTCCACTTTGACAAGCTTTCCCCACGGTCGTCCTCTTCTATAACTGTCCATCTCCCACCGTTTTTATCTAGAAGAAAATTGTGAGGAACAAGTTTAATTGTTTTACAGACCAGGAACCTGGAGACAAAGAGAAAGTGAAATTAACAACCAACTTTTTGGATATGCTGGTATAAGTTAACAGAAACCTGCTGAAACATTTTTTATTTATATATACACACACACACAGTTTATATATGTTGCCAGCCAGATGGGTTCTGATGTCAGACACCAAATTAGTTTAAAAATCTGACATTAAAAAAATAAACACACCTTTATAAAACATGATAAACTTCATAAAACAACATCTGTTGTTCATTTCGTTGTTCATCCAGAACACCAGCTTGCCCTCACATTTCCACTTGAAGAACTGTTTATGTTCAAGTCCCACAGATCTCTGAGCCACAACACTTCACTAAACTATCATTTTGAGCAGCCAATTATGAGATTGAAATTCATTTTCAATGCGGACTTGTTTTACGTGTGCCGAATTCACAAGTGAACTTTATGCATTCATAAAATATTATGAGGAAAGTTAGGAGTGATTAGCATTTTGCCACATAAGCAAGGCTACATTAAAGTGAAAGAGTTTCTCATGAAGTTTGGTGAGGAACCCACTAGGTTAACGAGACCTGGGCTTGGCTTTTCTGAGCTGCCAAGCTACTTATCGTTACAGGCTTTGTTGTGTGACAAGCTGGAAAAACGTAAAGTTATTTCAGTCGTCAGCGATCAGTTTGACAGAATGTTTCATCGTGCTGCGGGATCACACCTTACATAACGTGAACACACGCAACTTCGTTCAATAATAACACTAAGCTAACGCGATTGCTAACATTAGCAGCGAGCCACACTGTGTATCCAAGAGAAAACCGGGAGCAACACCGCAGCAACCACAGATGTCCGTAACGTCATACTCCTGTCACGGCTGAAACGGCTACTTTACCGTCAAAAGAGTAGTTTGTTGTCCCAGCCGCTTTGTATAAAACAGCTCCTTCTCCTCATGATCCAGCTAGGCACAAGAGGCACTTCCTGCCAGGCTCAGGGTTGACATTATATACCGTCATCAGCTGATGGAGGAGGGGCGGGTGTGGGTTAGGGTTCAAAGCACAGGCGGACATCCTCAAAACAAAACGGGCACGATGAGTGCCACATGTGCCCTACATCCTATTTCTACTATTGTATCAAAGTTAAGGCTTTAAAATAAAGAAATGTGTTCTTTAAATGTGTTTAGTATATCAAATATATGTATATAATTATATCATAAGGATATAAGTTAGTATCATGGGGTCAGCTGTGTTGCAAACAAATGCACCTGTGTTTAGCAAGGATTTTTCACACAAAATGCACTTTCATGACACTTGGCAAGCATTTGGAGAACAAAATGAACTTTTACACAACACAATGGTTCACTTTGAGTCTAGACAACGTAACTTGTTATAGTTATATTTATATTATATTTACTATACAGTGTGTATGGTGTGTAGATGCTCATAATGTTTGTAGTATTCTAGTTTTTTATGGTTTCTGTGACACTTTCTTTTTCCTTTGTGAATTAGCTTTTCAAAATATGAAAGTATGATTCACCAAAATTCTTTTCGCCCGCTCCTTTTCTTTCTTTTTTTGCAGATTTTTGGACTAATTAAATAAAGATATCAGGTGATGGCTATTGTGGTCGCCTCTCCTCATGTAGTGATACTGAAGCTCAGTGAGCTGATGATGTTTGCCACCAGGACACCAGACATCCAACAAGGTACAAAGGCCTTCACAAGGTCCAACAGCTCTCCCATTGGGATGCCTCCCTCACACATCATGGGGGTGATTATCTCTGCAAGTTGCAGCCAAATTGAATGTACTATCTACCTTGAGTTACACTGCAACCTAGAGGATTTCATGCAGACCCCTTCA
>JAVQJD010062445.1:0-16120 GCA_036023655.1 Nannoperca australis | reverse complement strand
ACACTGCAGACACAGACAGTCCATCATGCTGAATTATAACCTCACTGAGGAGCCAGCGACGCACTCACAACTGCTTTGTGTTCACTTTACACACTGTGTGTTTTTGCTTGTGCACACTTCTGTATGTGTGTGTGTGTGTGTGAGAGAGAGTTTGTCACACTTGCTGCACACTGATATGAATTCCATCTGACTTGGTATGCAAATCAAAAGACTCTAGGTGGGGTAGTGCTAATCGCCCGGTGGCTCTTGGGGCAGTGAGTGTGTGTGTGTATATATACACAGATTTTTGCATGTGTGTGTGTGTCCTAAGGCTTTCGGGATAAGGATGTGAAATTCCAGATCAGCGTTTCGGTACTGAAACCCGTAGGCTCCTGTCAATCCTGCTGACACACACACACACACACACGCACGCGCGCGCACACACATCTCTTTGAATTTTTGGCTCAGATTAGCATAATTAAGTTATTTGTTGTGGTTGGGGCTGATAAAATCATTGAATTATTCAATACCAACAATATCGCAGGATAGATAAATCTGTTTGTGTGTAAATGTTTGCATGTGTGTGCAGGTGTCACTGTGCACCCCAACACCACCTCTCCATCACCCACAATGCACTGCGCTTCTGGCAGTGATCCTGCGGGCCTAATCAATTGCACCTCCACCCGGCATCACAACAATCCATCACAAACACACACACACATCCTCCAGTCACACACACACACACACACACATTGTGTTTTAGATCTAAAATGCAGAATTAAAATTATGCTTGGATCATGTTTGCTTCTATATGTGAGCTCACTGTTGTCTGCGGTTTGAAAACAGATATTAGCAGCACTTTGTGTTGCTGCAGTGAATTAGCGTCAGCATCTTCTGCAGCCGGAAAGTTCTTCTACTGAACACTGACAGCTGAATGGACTGTGGGGGAGGTGGAGGAGGTGGTAGAAGTACTTTGAAGTACAGCAGTTGAACGCCAAGGACAATAGAGAGAGTTTGATGAGAGCGGAGAAATGCTGTAATTGTGGGGGTGCAGGGTGTTGCAGTGAAAATGAAACAATGTTCCTAGAGTGAAATTACAACTTGGTGCAGAGGAGGTGTGGGCTTTGTGTACACGTCGTTTGGGAACGTGGAATGAGATTGAACCGCACGGCGCTCTGAGCTTCAAGTTCAGAGTTTGCTTTTTAAAAAAACACTTTCATTGTTTATCCCCTTTTTATTCACACAGGGTTTAGGTGATGTGAGTGATGCTGTTTTTAACTTTTAGCTTCGTGGCTAAAAGCTCAACTCCGGGTTTGTGATTTAGAGAATTCAAACACCATCAACCCTTTGACCCTCAATGCTTTTACTTTATGATCTCTTCTTAGCAAACAATTCTCAATTCAATGGGTTCGACGTGATGAGAGCAGCATAATCTGCCGCTGTGTTGTGAGCACAGTTGTTCAGTTTGAGAGCCAAGATCACAACAGGGGTTTCACCAAACAAAGCATGTATGGGGTGAAATTTACACAAGAAGTTAAAGGAAGCAATTACAAAAAGCTTCTGGTGGTAATATAACCTGTGTATTCTGTATGCAGTGCAGTAGAGTGGATATGTTCATGCTTTTCAGGTGCTGCTGCTGGAAGAATGAACACAGAAAACTAAACTGTCACCTGCACGTTCACACTGTTAAGTTACTTTGTTTTTACAGTGTAGAGTTTTACCGAAATTTAACCAAAGGTCTGTGATCACACTTACGTTTAGGTTCATAACCATTACCTATAGAAACAGGTCTCCCTGAAGAGAGAAGACTTTGTCCGTTTCGTGTTTTATTGCTTATTAAATGATCATTTAATGGTTTCACTTTTTAGTAAAATGTCCTTTATTTCTGATGAGTTCCTCTGGATGAGTAATAAACTGGAGCTGTGTTTAAGAACAGTAACTTTGTGTGGCTGATTTTCTTTGACAGGAGACAAAGTTCATTGTGATGTAAAATGTTATGTTCATGTCTGACAAATGTATCACCTCCATTGTTTTGCAGCTTGACTCATATTACGAACTAAAAGTAAGCAAATCTCATCCTGTTGCTCTTTTTTAAATGTCTTTTTTGTCCCCCAAGTTTATGCAAGTGCAAATCCAAATTGGTGGAGTTGAAATGTTATAACTACCATAAACAATAAAGAGGATGAGCACGAAGATGGTCAGCCTCTACTGACTGACTGAAATGCAATCTTGCGTGTCTGTGTCAGATGTGGTGTGAAATCTGTGAAAATGTTTCTGCTCACAACACATCTGGTGTAAAATGTGAAACTGACGTAACAGCAGAGGTTTACTTGTTTGTGTGAAACAGCTTTTATTTTTATTATACAGCTACAACTCCAATGTGCCCTCTTTGAATGCAACCAGGAAGTGTTTTATTTTAGTTTTTATGAAAACCAAAAGTTAACCCCAAAAAACTGATCACCGCAAAAGTTGCCAAAGAACATTTTCAGGACATTGGATTTGACTCAAACCGCTGACAGAATGTGTGACCGTGTCTCACTAATGTAAATATCACATTTCCACATTTGCGTTGTTTTGATGTCCCTGATCCCGGCTCCTTCCTCGAAGCTGAGCGGAGACTGAGCACTCTGGCAGAGAGGTAAATAAGGAGGGTGATTAAGGGGAATGAAGCGCGAGCCTCCTCGTTATGTTTGCATCGTCTTTCTTTCTAATCAACATTAGTTCAGAGTCATTATTCCTCTAAAGCAATTGAAGCCTCCACACATTCATAACCTCGTCCATTACTCTCTGCCGCCAAGCAGGAGGGAAGAGACCAGAGGAGGAGAGGGTGAGGAGTTATTTTTACATGTTTCATAGACACAAAACATGACAGAAACACAACTCCACGTGAATGATGTTTGCCAGCTGGACGTAGAAATAGGCAACGGTTTGCTAACACGTTAGCTTTAATAACTTTATAGGTTGTAGGTGATACGTCAGTGTTGCGTTCACAGCTTCAGTGGCCAAAAACCTCAGTTAATGCAGGTTTAAGGTTGTGTTTAGGTTAAATGGTTAAATGTAAGCTTAGGTCAATCATTTTTCTTGTGAAAGCAGTCTCCTTTGTTGTAAAATGATCTAACCTGAGCTGTCCTTGTAAACACAAAGATTGTGAACGTGGAAAAACCCAGCGATGAACGCCCTAAGACTTTGCTCTGACAGTCTGAAGAGGTGAAGTCAGACGTTTACGCTCACCTGGAGCTGTTTGATCCTGCGAGAGGAAGAAAGAGACAGACCGAGAGAGAGGGAGGGAGAGGTGGATGATAGAGGGATTGAAGCAGGGCGAATAATGTTACAGAGAAAGCGAAACATATGGACACGGAGCAGAAAGGAGAAAAGAAGTGCATGATGGAAAAGCTGAGGATTAGACATTCTCCTGGAGGTCAAGAATGCCAAAATGTATTTTAGTTGAATTTAGGGAAAGACATAAAACATGTGCTTCATAAACTGAAGCATCCTGTCTTTCTACAGTATCCATCTGATTTCTGCCTGCATCTCTCATCCCCCCTGAATTTGAGATCTGAACGTCAAATCACATGGAATCAACCGTCCAATCAGAGCAGCTGGCTAATGGTTGGAGGTGGAATTGCAGGCGCGCACACACACACGTATACAAAAATAAAACACTGTTGTGAGCTGCCACTTTAAGGAAACAGTAACAGTAAAGTGAAAAAAAAAAAAACTTTAGCAGCAAAAACTAATAATTGCAAAGCAGCCAATTAAATTGTGCGGGAGAGATGAAACCGCTCATATTTCCCCTGGTAATTTCATGCTCTAAACTCGCTTCCGTGCGCACATAAAAAGAGGAGAGAAAATATCATTTCAGAAGCTGACAGAACTCATTGTTCGTGGAATTTTAAATTCAAAAAAGTTAATAAAGGCGAGTGCGAGATGAAGGGAATTTGCATTTCTCAGATTAACAGCATGTAGAGCAGCGGCGGCGCGCGCAGCCTCGGGTCATCATTTAAGAAACCTTTGCATATTTTATTTAAGAGTGGCCCGGTTTGGAGCGTAATAAGACAGACAGATAATGATTAGAAGGTCGGGCCTGCAGGGCACAGCCAGGCTGGGCGCTGTAACGCTCTAATACCCAACACACACACACACACACACACACACACACACACACACAAAGCAGCACAGTCTGTGCCGGCTCCTCTAATTGGCTGCTGATGGTTTATGAAATGTTTTCCAAAGGTTTTATTATTGTTGTTGTTGTTGTTGCTTTTATTGCTTTCATTATTTTAATGGAGGGTTCTGCTCGTGAGCATTGGTTTAGCTCAGAGCCACCTGGTTCTGCTAACATGCTCCTTTTTATTCAACGCAGCAAAAAAAAAAAGAACAAACCCAAAAAATGGTCCAGAGATGTTGGATTGTGGCTACATGCTAATAACGCCACACAGTCACGCTTGCGTGTGGCAGACGTGTTTACTGGCAAGATGGGAAACACCTCTGAAGCAGCAGCCAAAGCACGTGGAACTGAGATTCTCCTCTTGAACACATTGTCATCAAGTTATTTCACACCACCAAGACAAGTGACACAAACGCTTTCATGTAATTAAAACTCTAATTTTAACGATTCATTATTACTTTATTATCAATCGAGCCATGTGTAACCTGCAACAAAAACCAACAGAGCCCAGTAGAAAATGTGTCTGACCACGTGTGTTTGATCAAACTATGGGAAGTTCAGATAACTCCCCAAACCTCCTTAAACAAGTAAAATATCTGAAATGTTAAAAAAGGCATGACTTCATGAACATATGGCCTCTTTCTTGCCTCAAATACATTCAGGAGCTGCTTTTGGTGAATTGTTCAGGAGAAACTTTGCGTCTTCAGATCCGCTGGCACGTCTTTTCAGTTTGAGAACGTGAAGCGAAGACCAGCGACAATCTGATAAGTGATGCAGCTGTCGGACGAGTTCGTGTTGACGTGTGAAGGGAAGAAGACGGCGGACAATCATTATGAATTTCCATGAAGATACTGTGCTGGTGTTGAGAATCACTGATGTTGCACTGACTGTACAGTGTAGCAGTTTTTCTGATATAGTGGAAGAGGGAAAGCACTGTTGACAGATTGAAGTCGCTGCCATGTTGGTACTGGACTAACGGGAACAACCTCTTGTCATATTAGTTTGATCGCAAAGTCAAAGCCAATCATTAGGAATGGATTTAAACAAGTTAAATCCACAACTGAAACCAAACCCTCCCCTTAACTCCGAAACACGACTTTTACATTTCATATTCTTCAAACTGTAGGTTTTCTCTTGCTACAGAGTAGAGCTTGTGGTAACATGTCAAATTATTAGCTCTTATTATTGGTTAAATGTCTGAAATGTCACATTTTTGCGTCACGTTTCAGTCTAAGAATCGAGACACCTTTGTTCTGCTGTTGGCAGCTGTAGCGTCTGGAGGAAAGACGATAAGGAAGTCGGAGCTCTGTTAACAGCACAATAACCTCTGTTGTATCTACAAAGCAAGATCGTCAATTAAGAGGAATGTCACTGGTGAAGTCTTGTACTTCACAGGTGCAACAGAACCACAGTAATGATCTTTTCTGTGCTATTGTGCTCTCTTCTCTCTATCTGGAGTCGTGAATCAATGCCTCTTTTTGATCTCTCCCACTTGCATGTATACAACAGCGGTGTGTGTGTGTGTGTGTGTGTGTGTGTGTTTCCATGCCCCCGAGGCTGCCGGTATAATGATAGTATCTCCCAGGCCCCTCCATGGGTTTGAGGCCTTATTATCAGAGCAGGTAAAGTAATTTCTCAGTCAGACCAATGTTCCACACTAATTCCTCCTCTATATGTGTGTCCGTGTGTGTGTATACGTGTGTGTGTGTGTGTGTGTGTGTGTGTACATCAAAGCAGTACAGAGAGATGAGCCAGATAGTATTTCTCTGATTAATTTAGTCATTTGGGATACTGTGTTAACTGGATTACACTCAGATGTGTTGATATGACCACATGGCCCTGGGATCTGTGTGTGTGTGTGTGTGTGTGTGTGTGTGTGTGTGTGTGTGTGTGTGTGTTCATGTTTGCGTACATGGACACATTTAACAATTATCCAGATGTTCCACTTGTGAGGTCCAGAAATCCTACACTGACATATGAAGACACCCTGATAGACAGTGAGTCTGTTAACTGACTTTCAACAACCTGTGCAGCTGCGTCTCATCCGCGCTTGTCGCTACATTTGTGGTGATTTGTCTGTCACTACTTTTTATTGAGGCTAGCTAGCTATGTAGGAAGACGATGTTGTCCCCAGCCTACATAAACTCTGATTGGCCGACTGTTTATCCAGCAGGGGGAAACAGCCGTTAATGAACCCAACACCAGACCTACTTTAACCTGAGATGTTAGCGGTGATTGGTGGTTCTCTGTGCTACGTTAGCATTACACTTTAAAACATTTTTAATTGAGTATTTCTTTTAAAAAATCTCAAACATCCCATCACTTGAGTAGTTTTCTTGCAATGCTGCTGGCTGATCATCACTCTGTTGGCTAACATGCACGCATAGAACCATTGATCTGCTGCTGACACAGATGATTTTGGTGTTTCTAGTAGCCTATCATTTAGAACCATGGTGATTAGGGCTGTCGCTTTTTATTTGAAATTCAAACTACTGTATGTTTTGGGATGGAAGTGACAAATGTGCATTTTAGTCCAATTGTCGGTTAATGTGTGAAAACAATTGTTCTGCGTAGGTTTGGGTTTGTGTGTCGTGTCAAGATGCATCATGACAGACAGCCAGTGAAATGTAAAGAAAAGAGAGAGACAGGAAGAGGGGTGGGGTGGGGGGGAGAGAATGAGTGGAAACAGTGAGGGGTAGAGAGACACCAAAAAAGAGAGAGAGCGAGCACATGAGAGAGAGAGAGAGAGATGGCACAGTGGCCAGAGGGCAGTGTGCATTAGAGTAAGAGCCTGATTGGCTCTGACCTTCCTCACAGCCAGCTGTCAGCCTCTTAGGTACACACACACACACACACACACACACACACACACACACACACACACACACACACACACACACACAGTGCACAGCCTGTTACGGCCCTGCAGGCTCTGATTACCATATCAGCACCGTCTCATTTGCATAAATCCCAGCACTCTTAATTAGGCTTCATCTCTCTCTTCCTCTCTTTACCTCACTCTCATTTTCAGCTCTTTCCCTCCACTTTTCTTCCCCTCTCTCTTCCTCCATTTGCTTGCGGATATGGGCTGGGGTTTAGGGTTAGAATTAGCAGATAGGAGGGTCCATGACTCCCAATTAGTTTAGTGCTGATTAGCCTCATGACAATTTCACTTCATGTACATGTATTAGCACACCATATTCTTTTACTACTGTTCACGTAAGCATTATCTGCAAGGAATTGTCTCTTTCAGCTTCTCAGTTTCTCAGCTTCTCTTTATTTTACAGGTGTTATGTCAGAAAGGACAATGAGCTAATGATGGCTAGAAGTAAACTCTTGTACCTGCAGTAAGTGAAGGCAGGTACATTCAGCATTATACTTTTGTCTTCATAGAGCCATGTTGTGCTAGTAAAATGGTATAGAAGTATTTCATCATGCTTTACATTGAGGCCAATAAAGTTGTTTATTTACCGGCTGTGATCATCTGTCATACCACATTTCATTGCTGCTTAATCAGAGGGAATTAGTGGTTCAAATGCTGCCCACATGCTGTCAGAAATATAATGAATGTGTTGCCTGTTACCCAAAAATAATTACCTATTACTTCTAGTGAACAGAGAAGAATGTGCAACAAGTCATCTTTAAAGCTGAACTCAAAGGGAGCACTTGAAGGTAGCATTAATATTAGCATCCGCAGAGATATTTATACTTCCATAAACTCTACTTGGTAAATAGCAAAAAATAATTAAGCTAGTTGTAGTGAAGGATCTGACATGTTGATGAGGATCTAAATCTACATTTGACAAACATTTGACCTGGTTTTAATGGGCACCATTAGTATGAATCTCAAATTTCACTTTAGAGTGACTCCGTTCAATTAATCCTGCATAAAAAGTTTAGTTGTGCCTTCAAACGATAACTAGCCAGCAAGCTAACTGAGGGGAGCCACTCAGCTTTTAGTACAAGCAGTACAAAGTGCACTTTTTCTTACTGGAGCTGTGAACTTCCATCATGGCTGCAGAAGAGCATGTAATGTAATGTAGGATAACATTCATGGCCCTTTCATTAAGCATTAAATCATGTTGATTAAAGCTGAGATCCTGAACGTATAATCTGTATCCACTTTTTACAAGATGTCAAACTACCGCGTTGCTGTACAAGTCGAGTGTGCAGGGACACTTTCTTTAAAGTTCGACATCAAAAGCACTTTCAACCAGCAGGGTGCAACCTGACAAACCTGATCTGCCTTTTTGAAAAACAGAGCATCTCCAAACGTGTACATTTGCGAGTTTTTGTGTTTAACCGCAGCCCTCCATACAGGACTATACGACAATATATGAAGAGTTTGGAGCATCATTCTTGATCTTTGGAAACAAATATCTGTGATAAAGTTTAAAAACATGACAAATTGCAGGTCCAATCCACGTTAGCTTTGTAGCATTTGTTCTCTATAATACATTCAGTTATTTGAAGTAAATATGTAGCACACAAACACTTTTTAATTAGCAAAACATATTCACTTGCTTATATGTAGTTTTAAGGAAATGTCTGTATTGAATCTGGTTTGTGAACAAATCAAAATGTATTGGGAACTAAATCATATTCCGCTTGGGTGCCTCACTCAGCCTGGGGCAACTCTGATCTGTGGACCTCCAATATGTCTGCCAGAGGGTGCGTTACATCACCTGAAAGCCCACCAAAACTCAAGTGGGCTTCAGGACCCAAGCTAGGAGCCAGGAGCCCAACGAAGGGGACCGGTGAAGGATCTAGAGGGAGGACTGGGGCTTGAACATGTGGTGAAGGTTCAACTACATCTACATTATCTTAAACTAAGATGCACAACCAGATGGTTTTTTGGGGGGTTCAGTGTGGGACCAGGGGGGGTGCTCTTGGAGGCTGTTGAACCCCGAACACTGAGTTGTGTGTGTGTGTGTGTACACCGTGTGTGTGTGTTGTCAGAGGGAGGTGTGTTGGGGGGTTAAACACAGCTATATTCTGTAGATAACAGGATTAGCTGGGAAGCGGATAATAAGTTAGCATTTCCTCCCTTCGGCGCTCTCTCCTCTCTCTAATCCTGCAGCTTTGATGTCCCTGCTCCCATCAGGTATCTGGGCTGCTCTGGCCTCGGGGCCCCGGGGCCTTCAAATGCTCAGACACTGAGTTGTGTGTGTGGTTGTGGATGTCTGCCTGTGTGTGTGTGTGTGTGTGTGTGTGTGTGTTCAGTGTCCTCATTAGTTCTGCCTGTTTACTAAAGTTGGCTTCTTGGTTTGAAATCTGCTGTGCGGCCGCTCTGCCAGAGATCTGCTCACTATTTACAACTCTCTCTCTCTCCCTGCCAGGGTCAGGAAGCTGATGAGGCGTCTTATTCTGGCCATGAAACATCTAAACAACAACAATACATTAAAGAACAGATTACAATTCAATTTTAACAGCAAAGCAAAAGAGCTAATTTAGAGCTTTAAAGAAAAAGATTGCATTATTAATCATATTCCATATTTCACAGTGAAGAATTATCTGTGCATGATCATTTTTCCACCTATGATCAATCACTGCACACAAGCTTTAACTGAAAGCCCTGTTTTGTTTTTCAGTTTCTATTTTTGAATGAAACGGAGAAACCCGGCGCCACCTTCTCCCCCCATGGTGTGATTCTTATCATGGTGGAAATGCCTCTGGAACAGACAGCACTCATTGTTTGTTCGGACTCACGAAACGACGTACCAGTACATTCGGTAGCAAAGGTCGAAGTAGCGTGAAGTTGGAATAACACCACAAAAAGTCTTAGGGAGGAGGCCGGGGCGGATGGTTGCACGAGCCGCGGCTTTCTTTTAACCGTGACCACGATTCTTTCACTAACCTCGAGGTAGCAGATTAGAAACACGAGTTCATGCAAGTTATTTTAAGAGTGGGCATTTGGGAAGTTTTGGGGCGGCACTGACAAACAACCAACTTTGTCATGTAGATCGGAGGACTAGTTGCTGAAACTGGATTTTAGACCATCATGGGAAGCTGAAATTCTCCTTAGGCTATTTCAGACTGACATTAACACTGTGTCAAAAAACTGCAGCATCCTCATCCATTTCATTGAGGCAGCACAGCCCGGGTCCCCACAAGGGATACCAGTAAAAAAAAAAAAAAAAAGAATGCAGGGTTGAAGCTTTTTAAAGTCAATCATTTAGCCCTGCTTCGGCCAGTTAAATACATGTAAGCACACATTCCTGGTAGATAAAAACGTTGTAATGTGAGCAGTGTATTCTACCTTTAACTTGCCATTGTTGAGTTGAGGTGGTCGATATAACTAAACTATTTATAGGAATAGTTTGACATTTTGGAAAATGTACCTATTTTTTTTCATGCTGGAAGTTAGATGAAACGATCTCATATTGGTCTTTTAATAGTGAAGCTTGTGTTATGCAGCTGATGTCTGAGACTGTTTCTTGTCTGGGTGCAGTGACTTTCTGTTGACACCGAGTTGCATCGTTTTTTTACTACACACAGTTTTTGGATGGATTAAACAAATGAGAAACAGCGTGTAAAGTGAGATTCAGAGGTGCAGTTTGATTTTGTCACCTTCAGAGAGAGACAGGCTAGCTGTTTCCCCCTGTTTCCAGTCATTATGCTAAGCTAAGCTAACCAGCTCCCGGCTCCAGCTTCATATTGAATGGACAGATACGAGAGTGATATCAATCTCTTCATCTAACTCTCTGCAAGAAAGTGAATAAACTTGATTTCACCAAAATGTCAAACTATTCTTTTAACTTAAACTCTGTCCCTGTCCACTGGGACGTCCCTACGGTGTATTCATGAGATAATGATAACATCCCATCAGCAGGTTAGTAAAAACCCCTCCTCTTTCTCTGAGTTATAAATGCAGATTATCTTGAACCTTTATCTATAACATCAACAGACCAGATGCAGATGTTACAGAGTCTCCATGCTGTTTACAAAGTGCAGGATGCTTGAATGTGTGTGTGTGTGTGTGTGGTAGGAGGGGAGAAATCGAGTCTAGGAGTGTGTGAGTCTAATTAAAACGATGAAAATAATTACTGATACAGGCTGACAGACAGCCTCGCCCTCAGACATCCTCAGTAATTAGTTAATTAACCAAACGCAAATTAGCAGCAAGAATTAGTCAGCCAGGCTTAACAGAGAAGATGGTGAGCCCTCCTCTCGCTTTCTGCTTTGCTACTCTCTGCTCCGCCTTTGCTATCAGAGTGTGTGTGTGTGTGTGTGTGTGTATGTGTGTGTGCTTGCAGAGCTACACCTAACAGTTTTTTAAAAGTTAGAAATAGGGCACGTCTGCTTTATTACACTTTATCACTACTTTGCATGACACAGTTGCAACATGGTATGTAATATTTTTATGCCTAAGTCAATTCATTCAAATTAAAAAGTGATTTCAGGATAATGAGGCAGTAATTTTCTCAGCTTTTGCCTAAAATAACAAGAGTGAGCAGAGTGAATGTTTGCATCTGTTCCCCTTCAAATCCCCTAAACTTGTATGTGGTAATAAAAGTGCTAATTTAAATAAATACTGAGGCAATTTCTTCAACTACTTGAAGATGAAGTTTAGCCGTAAAGTTGTCAAGGACAGAGCAGATATTCTCTCCATTATAATAAACACGTTTGGAAAAAACCTCCTACTTCCTCATCCCTCCAGCTCACATGATCCAAACAAGCCACTGCAGTTCCTCCGAAGCCCTGCAGGTCATAAGAACAACCCCTCGGATCTACCACACTGAAGTCAAAATGAATTTGTGAGCAGGGGTGTATATTCGCCCACTGTTGGCTCCTGCGGGCGCGTTGAGGCTCGGTGCTGGAAGCGGCTGGTATCCCTCTTGTTAACACTCACTTTGACTCGCCTGTGGCTCATTTCAGATGAAGATCTGAGAGAAAACAATGCTCCAACTGCACAACAACCCTGAATCCTGACACTGTGGCCACATACAGCACGCATAAATGTAAATAAAGGATGAGTCTGATGATATTCTATATTTTTCTTATTGCCAACAAATCCCATAGACACCAAAGCCAACAATGAACTGATCCTACTGACTGAAGTATTGTGCATGTAGCCAAAGCCCGATGTAGCTGATTCTCATGTGCCATCGAGCTCCATTGTTGCCCAGAAACAATTAAAAGCTCATCAGTGAGCCACACTGTTGCACTGGGTGCCATGTTCCTGCACTGACATGAACACACACACACACACACACACACACTGTAGTTCAAGTCCATCTCTCATTCACTGCCCTGCTGCTGTAAATTCTCACTAGAGCACCAAATGTGTGTTAATTCGCAGCTGAAAATAGTCCCTTTAAAATGTTCTATTTCCTCCAGTTTGAGTAGTGTTTGCTAAAAACTACAGTGCCCAGCAGTTTTATGAAATTCCTTAGCCTTAAATAAATTACACTAGAGTCTGAGTTAACACAACAGGGTCAAAACAAACCCACATGGGAACAGACACATAAACTCATCTGATGGACTACTCGTGTATATTTGCTAAGACATTCAGTACATGCTGTTTTCATTTGATGTTTTTAAATACTGATGGAGTTTAGTCAATCAGTACAAAATCCTTAACATTCAAAGTAATTGTATACTCAGTGTACTGTAGATATGTTGTGGCTATATGACAGAAAGCAAGTTGTTTATCATTCACAGACCCACATAAACTGGAAGTCATGATATTCATGCTGAGAAACTAGCTTCAGAAAGGTAGATGATTAAATATACTTTACATGCATCTGTACATACATACGTATATGCATTGTCCATACTCTACATACACACAGATGGAATAGTTAATGGTTTGGTCATGAATGCATACTCGCAAGAATAGATGTGTATCATTGTGTATAGCAGTGTTTGTGTGTGTGTGCATGCTTGCTTGTAGCTTGAGGGTGAGGAGCCATGTGCACATTCAGGTCAGAGCTGTCAATCATGCTCAATCTGTTAGTTGTGTATGTGTGCGTGTTGACTCATAAGAGTAACCTATAACCAGCATTAACCGTCAGCACCAGAGAAGTTTCTCCTCTGTCCATCAGCGCTGCAGTCTCAGTGACGGACAAGACGCTTCTTGTTTCCTTTTTCACACTGAAAGAAGTCATCAGGCGTCAGCACACAATATGTGAGTCCACCTTGTCTCTGCTTGCTCGTTTTTACTTGGTCAGACAGCAGCTGTAGTCAGACAACAGGTACAATAGAGTCAAATGGTGATCCAGAAAACATGAAAACATCTCAGACCACTTAAGTAACAACTTTACTGTAAATCCATAGGCTCAGTTTGTTCCAAATGATTTGCTAAAATGCCCCCAAAAGGACAATAGTCACATTTCCTGAGTAAAGCTATCTGTACATATTGTTCACATTTGTTAATACCAGCCAAGGCTTTAAGTGCAACATTCATTTTAAGTGTTCGGGCAAAAATGATGTTGGCTCATCCTGCAAAATGTTTTAACATGGCTAAACGTTTGCTGCGTTTACCAACGCTTTCTGACAGCCCAACCTGTCTTGGCCGTCAAATACGTGCTTTCGTGCATTCCTCGTTGAAGACTTTGTAACGTGAGCCTTGTAAAGGATAAAACGAGCCCTTCCTACTTTCCAGAGATGTAACATCCTGTCTAATGTTGCGGTATAACTGCGGTATAGTCTTTTGAAATCTAATGATGTGTAACTCGAACTTGACATCCTGGATCTTACTTCATCTTCTCACCAGTAGCTGAAGCAGCTCACACAAACCAACGTGTTTTAGCTCAGTGCTGTTTTCAGTCTGTGATGTTTGCTATGATGTTTCTACTAATGATGAAGGTGATCCCTCCAAAACCTTAACCGAGTAGTTCTAGTTGCCTAAACTTTAACTAAACCACAGGAGCTGCAGATCAGTGCTCTCATGTGGGGCGTTTAGGCACTTGTTGGAGTGAATAACTGATCTGAGGCTACGCGTCACCTACATGATCCAGTTGGTTCACATCCACTTGGATCTTCTGTTTATGGTGCCTTTGCTTTCTCCCATCTTTCCTGTCACACTCCTCTGTGTATCGCTTAGTAAAACTAAAACAGTCTGTAAACAGCCACGGTTTCTCTGGTGGGAGCGTCTGACTGTGTTTCCGTTCGCTAAGCAGCCAGCAGCCAAAGAGCTGGCGCAGTGGGATTCAAACTTCTTCTCCGGGGACCCACACTGGAAGCTCGTCTACCCAAAAATCACAACACCAAAATCTAAAGTAATAATTTTTGACAGTAGCTAAAAATATGCGAAACAACCCCAGGGGAGTGTTTGTGTCAATATTTCTTCTTGAACGTGATGGAAATTATTTTCTTTTTAGTTTATAAATGTTATTTTTCTTAACTTTTAAAGAAGAGGAGAGATGGACACATTATCTAAATGAGACGTTTCTATCTCGTACTGCATTGTGTAACTTACACATGAACAGATATCACATGAAGACCTCAACACTTTGTCATGGAAATTATGATGTGCAGATATCTTTGGTACCTTACGTTAGCCTAGCAAGCTGATTCAGAAGCATTATTAATCTTTAATCTTGAGGTTTACTAAGAAACAACAAGAGGTGAATCTTCTGCATCTTTTGTTCAGTTTGACCACTTGGTTTCTTTTCAGGCCCGGTTTACTGGAGAATTAACAATCCTTTTTTTTCTCCTGTTCAACTCATCAATAATAATTATCCATGGCTAGTTGGAACACGGAAAGCCAACTGAATTAACTAAATACCGTGCGGCTGGATCATATGTTCAGTATTTAGTTTATTTGGCCCGTCTCACCACCTCCTGAACCTCAGTGTAACGTTACTTTCTTAAGTTATTTGCACCGGCAAAAACAAACCGCCGCCAAAATATCACATGAATACCAGAAATGCAGGTTTGGGCTTCATGCAGCCCTGCTTGCTAACTGGCGTCTCTTTGTTTCCATTGGCTCGGCTGCCATTGACTTTGCCCTAATGTCAGAGATATGACATGACCCGCAGGCATCTGTTCTCCTTCCCTAGAAGCTTCACATACACACACACACACACACACACACAGACACCCATCAGAGGCATCACACACACTTCTGCAACGCACACTCCCCACACCCCTGTCTTTTGGTATTTCTCGGGTATCCACGCCCCGTGTCCTGTGGTGTGTCTCCTGTAGAGGAGTGTATGTTTTGTTTATGGTCAGTGACATGCACAAGCACTGTGGGGCCTAACTGAATGTGAGCACTGTCAGAAGAGATTAGAGCCATGTGTGTTGGTGTGTGTGTGTTGGCTAGTGTTGACTGGTGGGGAGACACCAGTACAGATGGGGGCTTCAGATGTGATGAGCGTCATGGCCGGGCCTCCTCCTGTCCTCTTGGTTCAGCATCAAGAAAAGCCCTGCTGCTGCTGTCCAAACTAACCCGAGCAGCCCATCGGCCACACCACGTCCCCTTTGTCCTCCTCCTTGTGCCTTCCTCATACACACTTACTCACTGACACGCAGTCGGTTCACCTGATATTAGAAGCCGGAATTGTATTTTTGGGACTGAAGCAGCTGATAGCTTGTGCTGACATTCAATATTCAAGACTAGACTTGTCATTTTGTTTCATCTTCATTACATTTTTTGAACTGTTCCCATGTATCCAGACAGCTTCATGTCTCCTGCTGCAAGAAGACACTGAGCACCGCAGTTTATAGTAAACAGGGTTTTTGTTCAACAGTAGCTGAGAAACTGTATGTATTCAATCTGCACTGCATACGTCATGATGAAATAATGGCTATATCTATCTGTCTAGCTGTCTAGCTGTCTACACACACACACACACACACACACACACAGTGTTAGGAGTCTTATGAGGGTGGTCTGGATGCTATAGGGGTTGAGACTGGTTCATGGCCTTGCTCACTCGATCAGACTGGGCATTTTGTTCAGACACTGAACAGAGACCTCTAATGCCCTGAGTCTCTCTCTCTCTCTCTCTCTCTCTCTCTCTC
>JAVQJD010062444.1:0-13980 GCA_036023655.1 Nannoperca australis | reverse complement strand
TTTTTTTTTTTTTTGTTCTGTTTTTGTCGTCCCTTTCTTTAATTATACATTTTGTGCTTTACACAAATACACCCCCCCCCCCCCCCCCCCCCCAACCCTTTGTTCCATGAGTGTGTGAAGCCATGGTATTTATTAGAGGCAGAGCTCTCCGGTGCTGATCCCCTCTCTCCAGCAGACAGCCTGTTTGTTTTGCAGACAGAAACCTTGGCGGGCAACAGCGCTGAAGTGGACACCAGGCTGCTACTGTGATACATTAATGACATTTCCGTGGCGTGCCGGCTCCGTCGTTGAGAGCGCTGCATGGTAAGCACCTGTAAGCATCAGCCAAATGACAGGATATCCCCTCATCCTCACAAATACCAACACACACATCTGAAGGCAGAAAACCAAACTCTGCCACTGAAAATGCCCCTCATTATTTACCCTCTCCATTTCGTCAAAGCCAAGCTCGCCAGGATATGTCCCACCTATCATATTAACACAAAAAATGCAAGAATTCTCCAGCTGCTCTTCAAATTTTGGATCTGGGAGGCTGTGCTCAAATGCCTCACTAAAGTACAACTATTCTGACGCACAAGCCAGCACTGTATTTTGTGTAAACCTGATAGTGCCTGTTGACATTCAAATTAAATGAATGTAAACAGGAAACTGGAAGGGATCCAGGTGACCTTGACATGCTAGATGGATGCACGATGTTAGGTTTCATTATAGCTGCAAAAGATAAAATACATTTCCCATTTTAATAGTATTAAGAACAAATCTTAGATGATGTGGATTTCATTCATTACTTACTTTGCCATTTAACGACATTTAGGGCTGATCTGTACATTTGCTGTGCTTGATTTTTAGCGTTTGTTACTGCAACAAGTGCTTTTCATGTAGGAAGAGTCATTACAGATTTTAGCCATGCTAAACGCTAATGCATTCACATGCTAATGCTGTAGCACGGCTCTAGGGAGGAAGATCAGTCAATCAGTTGGTCCATCACTTTAACCCAGACAAATATTTCAACAACCATTGGCTGGATTCTGGAAACCTGGAATCTGGTACAGACATTCATGTTCTATTCAGGATTCCTTGCAACAGCTTTGGTGATGCCTTCCCTTTTCATTTAGTGCCATCATCAGGTCCCCATTTTAATTTGTCCAATACTTTGGTTCATGACCCTATACCAACAAAACTAACGACATTCCCAATCAGCCTCAACTGATGAGTCATGGGCTCATTATCATATTGAGCAGCCTGTTAGTCCTTACCTTCTGATTCGGAGATATTCAGGAACTATTTGCTCATTTATTCATCAATTTGCAGTTAGTTCTAGATTTGTTACCAACTTGGTCATAGGTAACTTCAGTTTCAAGTGTGTCAGGTGTTACCAGTGAGCCAGACTTTTCTTCAGCAGTCACCACTTGTGGTCCTAAGGATTGGTGATGGGGGATCCAAATTTCCTGGACCTTTCTACAAGAATGAAAAGAAAGGCCTGCTGTTTGGCTTGCAGGCTGAAACTAGATAACGCTGTCTGAAGGAGCAGATGCCACGGTAAATTGAAGGCCTCTCTCATCTCAGCAGCGCTCTCAGCTAAAACCAGAAGGCATGCTCGGTCTTCCCCTCCTCAGCACTTTGGACGGAGGAAGGAACGAGCGCCGTTGTTGGCGGGAGGTGCCTGTTGGATCTCGACTGGAAGTGTCGGCGCAGCGGTGACGAGTGTGTCATTGCGCCAGGCAACAGGAACTGTCTGGCCAAAGACACAGATGGCGTTTGGAGCCTTTGGCGCTTTGCAGTTGCAGAGGCTCAAGAAGCTCTCAGCTCCAGCGCTGTCTTCATTGCGGTTAAAAGTGGAAGCCGACAGCAGCAGTCTAACACACACTATTATACGACAATGATCAGGTACTTCGAAGCCGCCCTCCATATCATCAAATATAACTGTTTTCTGACCTGACACTGCAATAAATAAGGTCTAGGTTAAAATCACCTCTTCATTAAGACAAGGGGCCTCTGTTGTCACGGTTGCAATAACCACTTAGGAACAACCACAGCCATGATTAAAGGAAACCAAAATTGTCTGTCAGTATGGGTAACGAAAAGCGGTCTCATGAGTTCTCATGGTCTCAAGTCCAATGTTATGTTGACTTTGTGGCGCTGCAATAACGTCTCACTACTTCTTCCTTTGCTCCCTCATAATTCCTAGTTTAAGGAATTAACTAAGTTTAGTTTAAGTCCTCTTTTTCCATGGAGGACAGTCAATGATGCAGATGTCCAGGGACAAAATGTCAATAAAAATGAAATCTTACTTGCTTCTATTATTAGTATTGTTAGGTCCAATTACTTATTTTATTTACAGGACTTGAAAACACAATGAAAGTTGGTCAGAAGGGCCCCATTGGATTTTCTGCCTTCAGGGCCCCGCCTGACTCTAGCATCTTCTCTGGTGTGTGTTCAAAAGGATGCCATGTGAATCCACGCTCCTAAAACAGATGAAAAAGGATGAAAGCAAATCAGAAGCTAGCAATTTCATGAATTTTCTGGTGACGCCATGGCTTCTCCGTCATCTCGCAGTCGTCATGATCTCCATACCTCTGGGGGGATTTTCTTGTCTCTGTATCATACGTTCTGCCACTGCTAGGGACAGGAAGTCAAGAAGGTTCAATGGGGATGGTGGCACCTCACGGAAACCAATTATACACGGGCTCCGAAACCTTCATTTCTGTGCTGGAGCTTTGAATGGTTTTGATATTCCATGATGAATTACCACAACCAAATGAGAAGGAGAGAGACAGCGGGGGGAGCAAGAAAGTGGGAGAGCAAGAAACTGAAAGAGAGAATCCAGGAGGAATTCTTTGCCTTAACTCCCTCGGGGCGTTCAGTGTGTTGGTGGAGTACTGTACGTTTCTCTGGCAAGCGTATCTCCTCTCTTCCACCCACGCGAGTCTCTCAAACTGAATGAAGTCCCAGCGGAGGAGTTCCTTCATCCAGCCAGAGTGTGCGTGCTCTCGTGTAGCACACCTCTTAATTAAACAATGACTCGAACTAAAAACGTTGTTTGACAGAGACTGTGGAAATTAACTTTTGTCTGTGACAAAGGAAAATATAAAAAAGTTAACACTAATCTCACAGGATGTAAGTTCATTAAGCAGGGACAGTTAGACTGAGCTCATTGTACTTTACATGTCGCCTCTTGTTGATTCAAGTATTGCTTTGATTATATTTTAAGTACTGGGCATCACATGGTAACTTTGCTTTAGGTTTTATGTATCCTTTAGTCTATAAACATCCCAACTTTATATCGATCAGCAAATACATCACTACTCAAACAGTGCGTCTAGAGTCTAGACAATTGTACACAAAGTCCTCTAGAGACAGCAACCATCCCAAACAATGCCAGTAGGAATAGGATTTAATCAGAATACTCTTGGAATAAAAACTCCGGTTCAGCTGCATATTTCTTTGATGCAACACATTTACATGCGCACATACTGTATATCCTGATCACCAGAACTAATCTGCTTAAGGGAATGTTTTGTTTACAGTGTTTGATGATGATGATGGAGATGATGTAATAGTCGGTGTAGCGCTCGCCGCTCCACAGCACAGTGCCGTGTGCTTAGCTTTGTAAAGCAAACAACCAGATTCCTCCTGTCTAGTGACGGCACACACAGTTTGGAGAAGCCAGCCAAGGCAGAGGACTGAGTAAAAATCTAAATGACTTGCTGGGTACTACTTATCCAATATCAACCTATTCAGGATAATCCAGACATTGACATAATTAGGATTTAATCCAATTGTGTATCGATACACGCATCGATACTTATGATTACTCCTGTGGACCACTTTTTCATAAACTGGTCATGGCATACTTTTTTTAACCGTTCACTGAGGGGTGGTGAGAATTACTGTGCATGACCAGAGAGCTGCTTGGTTGGGGTCTATGTTGGTTGCCCGGCAACAAGACTCCAAGACTCTTGCTGACTCCTGCTCAGGTCAGCAAGATAGTTACAGCTTATAACTTGTAAAACCACAATTTGTTATTTTTAAATTTGTGAGTTGAGTAAATATATGAGATGCAAAGTGTTAATTACTTAGATTTACAGGCTAGCCGTTTCCCCCTGCTTTCAGTCTTTATGCTAAGCTAAGTTAATCACATCCTGGCTGCAGCAGCAGACATGGGATTAGTATCGTCTCATCTAACTCTCTGCAAGAAAGTGAAAAAGTGTATTTAAGTAAAGTATTCCTTCAATTCTGAGCAGCAGCCACAAAATCCAAAATACTACAATAACCTACATGTCATATTGTCCCACTGTTACACACCAAGTGCTATATACATTCAGATATACATACATGTTGTGTTAACTGTGTTTTCATCTACTGTTTTCTACAGTTAACCCTTTTTCAAAACATTTGAACCTTCTCCACTGTAACCACAATGTAGTCATGCAGTGCTAATGAACACCTCATTATTAGCAGACAGGCACACGTATGAAAGGAAAAGTAAATTTAAGTGAAAATGGCCTGTGTTAAATACATAAATGAGGTTCAGATGTCAGCACTGACTGCCCAGTAGCTTATTCTGACAAATCAGGAACCACCAATTTAAGACTTGTCCTCAGGCCTGGACTGGCAATCAGGAGCACGAGGAGAATTCCCTGTGGCCTGGCCAACTGATTGACCCCGAGCGTCAGGCCAGAATGCAAAATGAAATGGGTAAATCAGGGACAGCAACACGGGGCATCCACCCCCTGCCTGCCTTTAACCTGAAACAGAATGCTCAGTCAGGGCATGGACTGCACGTGGCTAAGCGGTGGGGGAAAAAAAGGGCAGTCCAGGAAAACGACAGAATGAGAAAAAGTTGTAGAATTCCAGATATGTTAAATAGCAAGGGACATGGTTGGTGTTAAAAACAAACAAACATGCTAATAGGGTGTCCCCTCAGCATGTCATATAATAACTACACTTCCCCATTTGATTCCATCTTTGAAAAAAATAATTAATGCCATCAATACTTAATCATGCTATGTAGGACAGCAGGAGATAATACTGAAAATAAAGACCTGCATACTCTTTTCTGTCAGGCGGAAGTAAATTAAAAGACAGGTGTAAAAATGATAGAAATGTATATTTATTTATTCCTGTAGCCTTCACTATAGAAGTGCAATTAAATTACTTTGCATAAGTCTGGAATTGGTATCTGGTATTAGACTGACACAGTCAGTGAGATTTTTCCTTTTTGTTTTGTTTGATGTAAACATTCCCATTAATTGTAGTGCAGGTACATTACTACTGCTCTAAACCTCCTTGGCTTGTAGAAAAGTCTTTGTGATCAGGGTTTAAGTTCAAACACAGTTAAAATTCACAGTTTGGCTGTAACGAGGTGGAGTGCTTCACAGATTCTAGCCGACATCTTTGCAAATGTGATTTATGCTTATGGCGCGGCGAGGAGCTCAAATCTTTAATTACCGTGCAAATTACTGGCCACTGTAATTCATCAGTACACAACCACCAGAACCTCATTTCCACACTAATTTAATGAATAATTGCCTTCTCGGAAAACCTGCCTCTTCTAACGGCAAAGGCCTTAGAGGATATGGCCACTTGTATGGAGCTGAGTTCCCGCGATCCACCAGAGCTCAGATTCCTACCTGTTTATAATGAAACGCGTGACGGTGTTGTTAGGATGAACTGGCTTTAATTGCATTGACGTTCACATCTTCATGCTGCAGGGAATTCAGCTATTGTAAAACAGGCCGTCTGAGCTCTCAGATGGTTTTATTTTCCGATTGAGACAGCAGAGGATGAAGGAGGCTTATTGACCCTCTGCCTTAAGTTGTTCCCTGCTCCAGAGAGCCCACTGACCACAAACTCTCATCAGTATGTGAAAGATAAAGCCTAGCACATAAATTACTAAAGCTCATAATGCGGAATGCTATTCTATGCAAGAAATTTATTACAAAACTCTTGAGTCAAATCTATTTCACATACTGCGGTGAATTGTTTTCAAAGATTTTCATTTTAAAGTACTTTCTTTCACTGAAATTGTTTTTTGTTTTATTATAATGCCTCAATCGCTGTGTAAGTATTTTCCTTTGATAGTAAAAAACATGTTTCATACAGTCAGAAAAGAATTGAGATCCTAATCTTACTGTAGAAATGAAAGTGTGACTACTTATTACAACCTTGCAAACTATTCCTTTATCCACAGAGGCACCCCAAACATGAATCAGATTCAACCCTTCATGTTAACTCTACTTCCTTCAATAGAAGGAGATGAGACCGAAGGAAAGCCAGAACAAACTTGCTGACCTTCACTCGCTCCCAAAACACAAGTTCCTGGACCCACGGACTCGTATCCAATCAATTAGTCGGTAGCTTAATTGATTTGCAAAGGTAATCACTGGGCAAACATCCACCAGGGTGGACTATTTGATGTTTTAATAAATGGTTTTACAACAGAACTGGACGCCCGGATCGATTCAGCCACTGTAACCTTGATTATAGCACGAGTTGGGAGAAAAACAGCAGTGTAGCGATGCGATTGGTCGGGCTTACCTTTATCGTTGAAACTGGAGTGTTGTACAGCAGCGCAGTAAAGATCAAACCCGACCACATTACTCAATTTCCTCCTACAGGAAGGAAAACTGAGACCAGACGCTTACACTGTAGATCTTATAACACTGCAGAAAATGCCGGAAAATATATATATATACATATATTAAATATGAATCAGAATCAGTCCTTTGTGAGTCACCTACAGTTGACATTTTCCATGATGGATACATAACACTTTCTTTAAACTGTCGGTTCTCAAATGCAACTGAAATTCTTTAACACTAGAAAAGCAGAGTCACTGTCACTAATGCGTGCCTTTTAAACCTTAGTATTGTGGAGGTCTCGGTAGTGTAAATTCATGTCAATGTTTTTAAACATTTACATTTCTTTGGCAACTAGATAGATTATATATTGGGAGGGGAGTCACCTGAATGTAATCTATTAAACTAATAAAGCAGTGAGCCAAACTTTGGGCAATCGCATTTAAAGTATAGACGTAAAATCAGCAGAAAAGCCACAGTCACTACACAATGTCAGCATGATGTCGGCCGTACTCTACAGATGTTGGGCATTGGGAAAGAAAATGAGCACAGGTCCTTTTCCCCCGCGTGTGTCAGCAAATGGGACGCCTCACATAGTCCTGAGAAAAACAGGAACATGTCCGAATCTTTTTGACAACTTCTACAACGTATTCTTTGACACTGACCCATTGGAGTGATTTTCGGTGCACAGCTGTAAACATGGTGAAGCAAAGAAGTAACCTGTAACTGTGTGACTATCACCCTCAGTTCAGGAGCATTATAACAAATGAATCAACGTCACCCTTTGCACAATGTTGCGTACTTGGGCTGTAGTCGAATCAAGATTTACCAAGTTAACAGTTTGTCATATGTTTGTGGTTCCTGCTTTTTCTTATCTTTATATGATTTTAGTTTTCATCGCCACTGCCAAGTACAGTCCAGGTACACCTGCAGAGCAGCCACCTCACACTTAAATACACCTAAATGTCAAGTCTCAGGTCTAAGGTCCTTTGATCATCCTCATCTGTGATGCGCCAACATCAGATTTCCACATAGTCAATAAAATGAAAAGTGCGCATTCATTCAATCCCAGGGACTCAGAAGCATCTCTCCTGTGTGGCTGCTGACAGCTGAAGTGTTGATCACTCTGGACAGCAGTAGAAGGAGCGTTAGCAGCTTCTGGTTCAAAAGTAGTTTAGTCGACTCCCCTAGCGTTTGACACCAAAGCTGCGAACCAAAATGAATCACGTCGCTCTCCATTTCCCCATCAGTTATTTTGCGGTTAAACAGTTCATGACTCAGTTTGTCAAAGTTTGTACCGTGCCATGCTGTTATCCTGCGTTGCTTATAAAGAGACATTCACCGTCTGTCGAGGAGGGAAAAAGGCCGAGCTAACTTCACCACTAAGTGACCATGAATGGTTCTAGGTTCTGTGTTTATGAACACTTAAAAATGTAATATTAATCCAATCCAATCCTAATCTGACACAGTGATCATTGAAAAAGGCAAACACATTGTCTGATCACGGGATCAGACAATGAATTAATAAGATCATTGCAGGTGCATCCTTTGAATTTACTGTATTTCTGTGTTGATGATTTATGCAAATATTCAAAGGAGGGCTGTTTGGTGAACTAAACATTTGATGACTAAAAGTTTCTAAAGAAAGTGTAATGCTTTAATGCAGTACACTTCCCATGGGATTCTTCTACAGAACTCCTCACATAGTATACAGTCTCTCAAACACACATCAGATTAAGTGTGATCAAAGTGCAAAAGAAACACAAAAGACATTAACTGTCTTAAATTAATTAATTAAAGTTAAATGCAAGTTGTTGCAAGTTATTGTGTCGTTTACTTCTAACAGCCAGTGAACATTAATCAAATCGTACATTTTCAAAAACATTGTATATATGCCAGGGTTAGCTAAACAACCAAATTGGAGCTAATTCAACAGCAAACAACAGCTTTTATAAACACAGATTAAATGAGTGTAAAGATACAAAAAAAGCAACTATAAGTAATCCAAAAAGTAGCATGAAGCGATCTGTTAGGATCTGTAGAACACAAAAAACGTTACGATTTGATCCAGACACTAATATAGCTTGTATTATGGGCTCAGTCATCAGAGTTGTCCACTGGCTACTGCTTTGTTTTAATTGTATTAAAAAGTACTTTTCAAAAGGTCTGATTGTAAATGACACGCTTTATGTCACTGTTTGAAAAAACTGATGGTCTCACTTCCTCCCACTGTACAAAAATGGAGTTAAAATATCCCAGATGCGGGAGCTGCCATCTTGCACTGGTGACGTCATTTGGAGTCTGCGCAGTAGTGGAATTGAGGTCCCGCCCATGCACCAGCCTGAACCAATCACAAGCACACCACAAGTGTTTTCTCATAAAAACAAACACTTGAACAAACATCAGCATGATAAGAACTATATTAACTTACAGAAACCATCTTTGGGAAAATTGTATTTGACCTGTTCTTTGATTTTTCAGTTTGGCCCATGACCCATCCACAAACATGGAGGGGGCGGGGTTTATGACCTATACTGCAGCCAGCCACCAGGGGGCGATCGAGATGTTTTAACTTCACTTGTCTGTGTCGACACCAAGAAAGTCTTCACTGGACAACGTTACTATTGTTCACATTATTTCCCAGTGGGTGCTCACAATTATTTGCTTTCTTGAAAAAAAAAAAAACCCCAAGAACCAAAGAGAAATGTTGCCAAGATTAAGAGAACCAAACACATTTTAGTGTTAAAACAAAAAGCGTGAATAAACTTTACCCTGACCTTAAAATAACGTTTAATTAATTTAAACAAATAAGTGAGTGGTGTACTTTGGGGTCAGCTTTATTCAGTAGGTCTCATTTAACACAGTGTAATTGGAAACAAGATAGTCTGATCCCACTAAGTTTGCAATGAAACTATGTTCCCATTAGTTTTATATGAAAGTCCTCTTGGATCTTTCTTCAGATAACCTGAATAAAAGCTATGATAATTTAAATGAGGACAAATACTCTGAAGTTAAACTTAAAGCCTTCCCGGCTCATCAGAGGATCCTCCAGCCTCTTTGTACACAGGTCCTCACCTTTACAGTTCGCCACAGCTCGGAGGAAATGGTGCCTCTGGGAGACATTTCTGAAGTTTAACATTTCCGTGGGTTTACTAGTTGAAAGGCTGCCCACCAGCCAGTTTTAATTGCCTTTGGGGGCCATTAGGGCAGGTCATCCGTCGCTGCTGTTCAGAGCAGCATCTGCACGCCTCCCTGTGGGATCAAACCGTCCGATCTGAACCACAGACCACCGCTGTCCTGCCCTCCAACGAGGAAGACAAGGAAGTGACCGTCTGGGACTTCTTGTTTATGAAATCGATACAATCACACCTGGAATTGAATTTCTTTGGTCTGTGCCACTACGTGTAATCCTGTCAGGTCGGACGCTTAAATCCCAGGAACAGCGACTCTTTCTACCCATAATCCCTTGTGATTTGGGGTTTGTTGGGAGTATGTTCTCCGGTGCTTTCAGATGAATATCTCCAGAGATTTTTTGGCAACAGTTAAGAAACCCAGTTTCAGGGTTGATGTATGTAAATAATACCAAGGTTACAATAATCTGATGAAACCTGACTGCACGTTTAAGATAAAGCCTTAAGTGTGGAACCATTTCATTACTTTTCACACAGTTACCGTTCAGATTTACAGAAGCCGAGAACGGCCGTGCTTACAACTTCTTTTTGTAAATGCTGTTATTGCGAGTTTGCGAATTAAAGAGGTAGTGCTCACTTGTCCTTTGAGCTGTAAACTAAAATTATATGACCGAACTGTGATGAAGCGCATTAATGCTGGAGGTAATGTTGACATTTCTTACCAAATTGATAAAAATCTGCATTTCATGGGTTGAAAACAGTTCAACATGGCATCTGTTTAAAATCAGCCCTGAACCTTCAAGGCCAATGCTGACAGAGTCAACCGCTTGGGACATCATGAAATTGAAACTTTTTTTAAAATTTTGCTGGCAGGGACGCTTCCAGCTGAATTTGAGGACGGAGTTACACAGTTATTTTGTTAGAGAAAACAAGCTTTGTTACCTTGAGATAACGAGATAATAAACCCGTTATCACAAGAAAACAAAAGGTTGTTTCATCTTATTAACCTACTTATAATGCTTATCAGAGATCAGGAGGGCCACACCAGCACGCACAGATGGCGTCTTGACAACTGTAGGAACTGATTTAAGCTGAAAATGTCAGATCAACGAGTAGGTCTACCCATTACTGATCAGGGCATCAGACTCTACTTCAATCAAAAGGTCTAACAGGAAATTGCATTACGTCTTTCGGTTAGAAATAACATTCAGATCATTCCTTGCCATTTAAGGAGAAGACTATGGCATAAATGAACCCATTATTATAAGAAAAGAGCTTTGTAATCTGGAGATAATGAAATAATTAACTAGTGATCTCGAGATAACAGCATAAAATGATTGGGTTTTTTTGCAAGAACACTGCAAGACCGACCGTTCTCGGCTTCCATGATTCAAACGGGTCCATTATGATTTTCAATAAAACCTACCAATATTAAATATTCTCAAAGCTGCTCTAAACAATATTTTTGTTAGAACAATCAAATTACTATGCGTAGTGCAAAAAGAACCATCATGCAACTCTGCAGTTCCCCTCTCTGCAGTGTTTTAGCTTATTTCAGCTGCCTGGTTTGTTTTTTGTTGGGTTTTTTTAGCCCGCAACTAAACTGTCTTGGTTCTGTCTCATTGCTCTCATCAGGGGGGGTTTCCATTTGCAGTAGGCAGTCGTTTTCAGCAAAAAGGAGAAAAGAAAAAAAAGCTCTAATAAACACACTGTAAACTACCTGCCCAGCAGCAAAACAGCAGACAGACACACTTAGCGACTAGCTGGTGAACATAGAGGACCATTTAGCAGCTAAAGAGCCAGACATTTCCCTCAGGAGTTGAGTAAGTAAGAGAAGCAGAACTTGTTTTTAACCCAACAAACACTTTGTCTTATGTTTTTTTAATTTCAATTTATTCTATTTTATTGTTTTTATAGTTTCATTGTAAATATATATATATATGTAAATGTAATATATTTTTGCTTTTATGTAAATTAATTTGTGTTGCATTTAAATAAGGTCTATGATGTTGAGGAAATATGAGGAAAGGCTTGCATTCATCTGGTGTCCAGATACACCGCTTCAAATGAATGTTCACCATAACAGAAAGACATTTTTCAGGTTTTTAATAAGTCTTAAATCAAAGTGTTTTGAGCACTTTTGGTTATAAATATAATTTGAATATATCAACAGCAGAGAGATGAATGTGAGAATCAGACGAGGCCAAGGACGGAATCCAGCCTGAATGTTTAAAGATGGCTCCTCGCCATCCTTAAACACTGAACCTGAAATTTACACTTGCACTTGAAAAAAGGTCACAGACTGAGATGTAAGAAATGATTTATAGGAATAATCAAATTGGCCGAGAGCAAACTAAGTAATAAGGTGAGTCAGTGCTAAATCAAGACAGGCATAAAAACAAATAAACAAAAAACAAAAAATAAGGCTGAACTGTGAGGGAGCTAATGAGAGCTGACTGAAGGTAAAAAAGTCATTTCTAAAAGGAGAAAGTGATGTATTGTTGCATGGCTCTGCTGGCTGCTGCGCCCGTGGCTGCAGCGGGCCCTCAGAGAGCCGCAGTCCACCCTCACCTGATTATTTTTCACCTTGTTTACGGCTGCACTCCTTCATGGCACTGCCTCCATCTCCCTCCCTGCATGGACCTGTCTCATTACGTCCATCTCAACGAGTCACTCAGCCGAGAGAGCGAGGGAGGGAGAGGGAGAGGGAGAGGAAAGAGGGAGGGATGGGTTGGGGGGGGGGGCGACAGGTAATGCAAGGACAGGTGAGAAAAGACGATTAGAAAGAAATGGATATTGTAGAGGAACATTGTCTAAATCCGTCCTGACATGAGACGAGAAAATGTTTAGTGTGGAAATCACTCTGAGCGTGTAAATTCATCCGAAGCAGGACGGGCAGGGAAGGACAAAGTAGCACCTTATAAAGCGTGGCTCTGCTTTATATCAGGCATTACGTTGTGGTAAACAGTTGCTACAGCGCACGTCCACAAAGCAGAGTCCTGCAGCGCTTTCTGCATCTCATTAGTCCTCCCTCATACGCTGTCAGTCACAGCCAAGGTTTGAGCTGACATGTAATATTGGGGAAATGAATGTGTGTCACACTTATTTTCTGTGAATCTTTTATGCTTGGATGTTTGGGAGGCAGCCTGTCCAGACTTTCAAACTGGATCAGAACAGATGCAGGTAAAAGAATTAAACTTTTATTTTTATTTTTTGTAATAATACTTACAATATACCTTACTTTAGGTTGGCATGTACCAAGTCCGCTCTGGAGCGTACGGCTTCCAGGAAATAGCCATAGCCTTGCACTCCCACATACTCAGCTTTTCCATATTACCAAGACAACTGCTAGCAATTGAACTTTCTTGGTGAAGTGTTGTTTTTTACACTTGGGTTTTTGAATGAGCATTACAGGGATGTACAGGATTTGGAACCTTTGGACAGAGGGAATCAAACTACATACATGACATGTTGGTCCATTTTAGATTGACTGGAAATAATACGCAAGTCGAATCAACACAAGTGAAGAAAGTAAAGTAAAACACGCCATGATTTCGTGAGTTACCAGCTTACCAATCGATATTTTGGAAGCATAATGAAGTTTGCACGTTTGATCTGGGTCCAGTATAAACTGAGGCAACAGAACGCTTATGTGTGTTCCGATTGTTTTAGGGTTTGCCTATGGGAATAGGTTTAACTGTGTCTGTATGTGGTTCTGGCCCATGTAAACCACAGTGGGAAGATCAGCACCATCTGGACATTTCAGAGGGCCCAGTTAGATTAACTCTAAAACGAAGCGCTAATTTTAGCAGAGACGATGTTCAGCAGCCAAGTCAGACAGCTCATCTAAGAAATAAGTTATACGATTCAGATCCAGATTTGTACTATTGTTCTATTTTGGTGGATTCCAAACCGTCAACCTATCATATGATGCCCATATCACAGATGTCATGACCAGTACTGGGAAGGTTACTTTTGAAATGTAATAGGTTACAGATTACTAGTTACTCTGTTTAAAAAGTAATAAGTAATGTAACTATTTTGATTACTTCATTAAAGTAATGTAACTTATTACATTTGATTACTTTTTGATTACTTTAACAAATTTTTTAAACTGGGCAATAAAGCTGAAAAGTCCTAAAATATAAATTTAAACCAGGCAGTGTAAACCTCGCAACAATTCTCAACACAGATCACTGTCTCCCCCAGTGCAGCCTGACATATTCATGTTGTTATTATTATGAAATAAAGTGATATTCTATATAGAA
>JAVQJD010062426.1:0-45538 GCA_036023655.1 Nannoperca australis | reverse complement strand
AGAATTTGGACACCTTGAACTCTTGTTGTGTCCTTCAAACCATTCCTGAACCATGTTTGCAGTGTGGCTCATTATCCTGCTGAAAGAGGCCTTCAGGGAATACTGTTTCCATGAAGGGTTAAACTTGGTCTGCAACAATGTTTAGGTCGGTGGTGTGTTTCAAAGTAACATCCACATGAACGGAAGGACCCAAGGTTTCTCAGCAGAACATTGTCCAAAGCATCACACTGCCTCCACTGGCTTGCCACTTCCTATAATGCATCCTGGTGCCATGTCTTTCCCAGGTACGCACATTGCCATTAACATGATGTAAAAAAATGGCGGGCCATTTTGGCTGGGTACAGGGGTCAGCAGGGAACCCTGTAAAAAGTTACAGTGATGGTTTGGGAAACTCTCGCCGTAGCTTTCTCTTTTGTCTTACTTTCTCTCCAATCTCTTTCTCTAAAGAATCGAATTAAGCTTCCAGAGAGCAGTTCAAAATACTCTTGTCCATAAACTACCATTTGAACATTATGATCCTGTACATAACTATCTAGCCTAGCAGTTTATTTTAAGCTGAGAATGTAGATGAATGAAATATTTCCAGGACATTTGACTTTTTTTCCATTGTTCCATGTCGTTTCCATGACTGGAAGGACACATATGTAGCACTTGAGAAAATACTGTACCTTGGTGCTGTTGGGCACTGTTGTTTTAGTGTCTCAATGTCAGTAAACTGCACAGCCTGTCCTCCGCCTCTGGTCTTGAAAACATCTCCCTGAGGAAAACACAGGAAGAAACACATACTCACAATAAACAGCGAAAAAGGTAGAACTGTCCGGTTAATATCTAAAACAGGAGCCCAATGTGAAATTAAACAGATTGTGATTAAGTCAAGTTCATGTGAAATTTTAAATAATCAGATGTCTTAAATTAAGTAATTATGTGATTTTACCTTGATCAATTTGGTCTCGATCTCCCCGTCTGAGGCAAGCTCTTGATGTCTAAGCACATACTTTTGGCATTTAGACAGAGCCTTCTCGTTCGGGGTCGACACCTTGATTGCATTGGGTATGATTGGCTGCATGACAGTGTCTAGGTCCAAATTAGAAGGTGGCTTGTGGTCTACCCATTTCTCTCCACCCGCAGAGCGTGAGCGCCTGTGCGTTGGACGAACTGGAGGGGCAGCCTGGTGATCCCAGTGTGAGAAAGAAACCAGGAAGTTATTGACTCGTGACACTAACAGGGAGTGTTTAGGTTTGTTGGGGTTAGTAGTGAAGGTCAATTTTTAGTAAGTGTTAGTTTGTATGAAAATAAATGTCCTACTGGAAGTCCAGGAGGGACAGGGCATGTTCCAAAGGATTTCTTGTTATTTTAGGGAGAAAAGTATTTCCGCTCTCTACATGTAGACTCAAATCACATCCCAAACAAACAATATCCTGGCCTTCCAGCAATACTTATTTTCATAAAGTAACTAAAACATACAGAGTGAATAAGAATCAACATGCAAAGCAGTGAAAAAGTAGTTTAAGATTACATGTGAATGGAATACAGATGTGGTTTGTAGATCAGGTTAAAGATGTGTTTAAAGCACAGGTGACTGATGAAGGGTTTTAACATTTGAACATCTAAAATAACAGCCAATACATTGAAGAAGTCTTAGACATAAGACTCTTATAAGATTATTTAGTTTTGACCTCAACATACTGAGCAGGTCAATAAGGAACTCCACTATTACTTGGTGCTCCCGGTTTAAAGTTTTGTACGCCCTACTGTGGATGGAAAATATCTTTTCTACATGGTAGTGCTTAAAATCATAATCAGACCGAATTGCTATTTTGTTTCACTTACTTAAATCATTCATTATTAGAATCGCTGATGTGGACAGCAAATCAGAAGTCTGGAACCAGGCATGATAAAACTATAATTCTACAATGCAAAGCAAATCACAGGCCTGATTAAGACCAAAAGATCAAAGAGCATCTCTGTACACACCAAACCACCAGCAATGTGTCTTTCAATCCCAGGATGTTTAATAATTCTAAAAACTAAATATATGTAGAGCAATGGCTCTGCAAAAAAAGATAATTAAATGGCCAGGTTGTTTTGATTACAGCAATTGTTAAACGTTTGTGCAAGCCGAGTACGCCCCAAATCATCCGTGTCGAGTGCCACATCAAATCTCCCTATACACCGACTAAAGAGCCCTAACATTGCAGTTGTGCGTCAAGTCCAATCATGTTTTTGGTTTTGTTAAGTGTATTTTTCCTTACATATATTTGATGTACTATTCATTGATTAATAAACAGGCAACACCCTGCATGAATCTTTTCAAATACTGCTGCGGTTACGTGATGTAGGAAAGAAGGAGGAAGCAATTCTAGCGAGCAACAGACAACAGAAAGAACTACAAACATGATTTAACTACTCTTAAAGCTTAAGATGCAAGTCAAGAGGACTTGCAAGCATGATAGTGTCTTATAGTCAAGTTAAGGGAAACACATCTAAACAAGCAGACATCTACTGATAACATTACTGGGGCAGTTTTAGACCAAGGCAAGTTTTAAACTACAGGCGCGCAGAGAAACACTAAACATAATCTTAAGGACATCTAGGTTCTAACACACACACTAACCCTTTTGCCTGCCTCTAGGTCTAGCCCATAGACAAGAGTTGTAGCGGGGGCCTCAGTGTCTGTGGCCCAGCGTTGGCCTCTCCTGCGACCCACGCTGCTGGTGCCATGGCATGAGGCGGGAGTCCGGCTCCTGTACTGGGGAGTCCCAGGGTGACTAGCCTGGCTGCTTGAGTCTACAGGGAGCCTTTGCTCCCAATCAGAGATGCAGGAGGCTACAGAAGGATAGGCTGAAGAGAAGGTGGACGTGGTGGGGTAAGAGTCCTGACCTGCCCTAACACTGGCTCGATTTTGGTGGGAAGGAGTTTGGCTGAAGTCCTGAAAAGTGACGAGGGAGCGGGGGCCAAGCATTGTGGATGTTAGGGGCTCCAGATTAACACAAATACACAACAGGGTGATTAAAAGAAGCTGCTGTGTACAGTAAGCACAGAAATCTTAAAATCCATGGTAAAGATTAGGACAATAATAATTATTAGTAGCATGCAAAATTTCCACATTAAATAAAGTTTCATAAGAAAGTGATGAAGTGCAAACAGATTATACTATTACAGAGTAAACAACTCACAGGAAGTGGTGATGGTGAGGCGGACCTCTGCTGGCCGATGTTGCGATCTCTCTCCCTTGAGGGCCTGTCAGGCTTCTGTGGACGCTCTGCGGGGCCGCTGCCACTGCTGCTCTCTGTCACTATTGCCTTGAGCTGCTTCAGCTTCTCATCCTTCACCCACAACTTGTTTTGCATCTCCAGCTGCTTGGCGTTCACTCGCCTCTCCTAATTAAAAAACACCAGTGGGATACAATACAGTCAAGTCTTTGCACACTACATAGTATAAACATTTTACCTGAAGGTTTGAGGAGCAAAGTAAATTAAATAAGTACAAGTGATTAACAGTGTCTGGGTTTTTTTGTTCTTTCAAGTATTTTATTTAAGAATGCATGATATGTGCCCGATATATTATTGGCCAATAAGTAAGAAAATTGATAATCCAGTAATGTCATTTCAGCTGATAATTACATGCCATAATACGGAGCCTTGGACTAGAAACGCCACTTAAAACCTGGCTGAGTGGGGATTTTTGCCCCCTCTCTCTTCTGCTCTGTGTCAGTGCTTGTTTGCACAGGTGAGGATAAGCTCTAGAATCAATTAGTGTACATATTAGAGAATTAAATTACAAACAAGTTTATAATATTTATTTTCCTCTTCACGTTTTTCATTTGTAAGATTATCGGTTATTGTATCGGTATTGGTCACAACAAACAAATGATTATTAGCTTTCGTTATCTTTCCTGAAATTCCATATCAGTGCATCTCAAATGTTTTATTTATTTTGCATGTGGTAAAGGCTCTGTCCTCTTATATTTACCTTACAGTAGTATTTCTATAATAATAATAATAATAATAATAATATAATATTTATGTTGGTATGCCTTATTTGGCAAAAGGTATAATTATCACTAATTGCTTTGTGTAGGACCCTGTAGAAAAAAGACTTTGGTAAGTAATGTAAAGTGGGATCATTAAGAATTAAGCAGGTCTTTTATCACAAAGTTACTTTTTACAAAGACGCTCACAGCAACTGGCATCTGCTATGGTTTTGCTCAGTTTGTCCACTCATAAGGAAAAGAAAGGAAAGTTGCTGCTAATGTTTTATTTGTTTGAGCAGTTACTGTGTGATACAATTGGCTACTAAAATATGAAGTGGACAACATGACACTTACACACTCCTTCTCCCACTTGAGTTTAGTGTCTGTCACCATGCCCTGCATGCGCTGCTCCATGCGCCTCCTCTCTGACAGCTCTCTCTGCAGCCTTTGCTCCCGGGTCTCCAACTCCTGCTCAAGTGAGCGTTTGTCCTGCTCATACATGTCCGTCGTCTTCTGCAGGATATCGACCTGAAGAGGAGGACCAGTGGCTTAAAATTCACATATCCTTACTTTTATGTGCATGTTTAAAATGTTTAAAAGAGCAGAATAAGAGTTCGCTAAGTGAAGGAGACAACACCTTGTATTCCAACGTTTTGGATTTTTTCTCTAATCTTTCCATCTCCGCCCTCTGATTGTTGATGAGTTTCTCCTTCTCACTCATTTTGCTTCGCTGATCGTGGAGGAAGTTTTCTTTTGCATTGAGCTGACTGTCCAGCTGCTGAAGCATCGACTTCAGTGTAGAGGCTTTGGTGAAAACACATTCATGTAAGATGTTGACCATTGGGCTTGGGTCATCTACCACTCTGAATAACTGTCTGAAGCGGTAACCAGCAGATGACATGCCAGAGTTTGAATATGCTGCCTTCTAAAAATGACTGATGCATCATTGCTGTACTGAATACATTGATTCCTTGCTTCTCTAAACACCAGACAATCATTTGTGGTCTAGAAAATGGGCCGGTACCAGTTTGGTTAAACTGCTCTGTCATCGCCTGACGGATACGTTGCCTCCTTTCCAAGACCTCAATCAGACGGGGCAGCATCTGATCATCAGCTGGGTCCACCAGCTCACAGGAAGGCACGGCTGGAAAGCTTTCGATAAGCTGATTCAGCAGACCTGGATCATCTACATCTACATAAGAATAAGTCAAAAGTTTGTGCAGACTTAGTAAAACACAATAAATGAAACCGCTACATTTCTGAAATAGAAATGTAAGAATAGAGCGCAACATGAGAACAGGGAGCTAGAAGCGTAGACTTGATGGTGATTTACCGGCATTACTGGGACCTCCCCGCTCTTCCAGGCGACGTGACAGCTCATCTCTGAAGGCCTGGTTTCTGTGTCTGCGCCCTGCAGCAAGGCCACAGATTGGCCGGTCAACCGGACGCGCCACCTCCACCTCCTGGGTCATTTCCGCAAATCGCATCACCAGCTGCAGCACATACAATAATATACTATTATTATATTATATGCTCCCTAATTTCCAAAAATGTATTAAGTGTTCAAACCAGCCAGCAGTTGCAATGACAGTTCAGACTTGAAAAGGATCAGATGATTTTCTTCTGGTAAAGCAAGTAAGCCAAATACAACGCCTTACCATTGTTTCGTCATAATCTTCAGCCTTTGGGTTGACACATACAATCATCCTGACTTTTCCTTCTCCATCAAAGTAGTTTTTAAACAGATGTGTAACTTTAGAGTCCCTGTATGGCACCATCTGGAAGAAAAGAAATTCTCAGTGAAATTGCAGCTACTGGAAAATTACAAATGAACATTCATAATATAACTTTACATAGGAATAAAACAGTAAAACAAAAAAAAAACACGGATGATACAATGATGAACAGAAAATAAAATACCAACCTTATTAGTTCCACACATCTGGTTTTCACGCAAGACTTCCATACATGTGCGCAGTGTCATTAAAGACTGATTAATGTTACCTGTAAATGAGATGTACATTAGACATTAATAGAGACCTCTGCATCTGCAGATTGTCAACGTATTTAGTAATGTTTGTTCAGACCCCAGAGAAAACACCTTTGGTTAGAGAGAAGCCGTGCAGTAAGGAATGAACTGACCTGCTTCACGGAGACGGCTTCCCTCCGCTCTGGTTCTGCTGGTGCGCTCGCTCCCTGCCAGGTCAACAAGACACAGCTGGCTCACATTCACCTGGTTCTTGTCCTGCAATTTACAAATTGCAGAATATCGCATGCTTTTTGTTACAGTCTGATTACCTTACACTGAAAGTCAGGATTCACTGGCTTTCTATGTATCAACATTTATCATAAAAACAAACCGATTACACATTTTTACATATTAGGGCTTGGGCCCTAATATGTAAAAAGGGCCCAAGCCCTAATATGTAGGGCTTGGGCTTGGGCTTGGGCTTGGGCCCCCCCCCCCCCAATATGTAACTTGCATTTCACCTGTAGAATGTGATCCCCATCAGCATCTAGTGGTGCCTGGGCCAGCTTCACTGTGAACACACTGTGGGAGCGACTGGATTCACGGTTGAGTTGAGTGTCGGCTATCCTCCTTTTCTTTTGTCCTGGAGGCAGAGCATCATTAATACAATGTGAGACAATAGAGGTAAAAACCTTTTCTTTATAAAAAAAGTCAACATGTTTATTGCTTTGACTAGTAAACAACTGAATATGAATGATGATGGCCACTGGAAGCTAAATCTCAAAACTGCCCTGCTGCATATCAGCAGTGCCAGCTCTGCATGGACATTGTGACAAAGAAGAGTCATGGCAAGGCTTATTTTGTTAAAATATTTGAATTTTTTCCATCATGAGAAGATAATTAAGGATACTTTTAAAAAATTTAAGTAAAACCTTACAGTGACAAATTCTGCCATTCAAACTGGTCTGCATGTTTGGGGAACACACATAATAACAAAATATAATATTATCTAACTATAAGAGAGAAAGATATTATTACCACTCACCCTTCCAAAAGACTTCAAATGCCTCCTCTGTAGATTTTACTTCAACTTCTGTGCAACCAGCCACATACATGTTATGATTCTGATCTTCACGCAGAATCTTGGACTGAGGTGGTCTGAAAAACGATGATGAAAAGAATCAACATATGCCAACAATGTAACACAATGATTTTGACACTTTAGTAAGACAAGGACCAAAAGCTTAAATGAATGAATGAAAATACTTAATTATTAGTGCCAACATTAAAATAAAATACAATCTAGGGAGGCATACACAACACATTCAGGGGTACAGACACATGCACACTGGGTTTGCACACAAGCTCGAGCCATTCAGGGTAACGGTAACACAGCAGGGAGCAAATCCTTGAAGACAGCAGCTAATAAAATGACACAAAGCTAGTAAGCTACACCTATGCTAGCGATATGCAGGGCTTGGATTAATGGGATGGAAAAGCACTGACGACCTATGCAACATATCAGCTACAGCCAAGTTATGACTACAAGTATTGTGGCCACATACACAAACTCATTGCTCCGTACAGGCGTGCCTCCACCGAGCCACCTAACAAAAACAGTATTTTTAAATGTGCATCTTGTCAGCATAAAACTACAAAGCAAAAAAACCAATCTGTTTCAATGAACCCTTTTAGCATCTCATACATGAATAGCACCACAAACAACCTGGATACAAATAAACTTTGTACAAGCAACCATTCAACGTGACATTGTGGTTAACCGACTTGAAATCCTGTCTCTTACTTTGGTCTGATTGGGTCAAACGGAGCATCTTCGAGGAGATCATAGATATAGTTGTTGTAGACCTCGATGTAGGACACAAAAATGCTGTAACAACAGTCTTCATCCACATTCTCAGATTTACATGCCTCCTCTGAGCTGATCATATCCGCAAACTCCGGATCAGCCCTCTGCCTAAAAAAAAGATATACCAAAAGAAAAGCAACACGATTAAGAGAAGTCAAAATGTAATTTAAAGTCAGTTCCCTCCAATTGTATTAGTACCAAGTACACCCTAAACAGCAAACATTATATAAACATAGCTACCTGGAGGATGGTGTTTTGGGGACTGACGGCTGACTGTCTCGCTTCTGTCTCTCCAGGAGAGCATCTACCTGACCCTGGATCTCCATCCCATTTTTTTCATCTGGTTTAAACACCTGATGAAGATTTAAAACATATCAAGTAAATGACCCACCATTCTCCAAAAATTGAATCATTTTATTAAAAGGCTAGGCAACTAGGCAAAAAATGAATAATTGACAGTCTTACAAATCTTTTGGCCTGAAAGGGGCCAATGCTGTTGAAGAGCATGTCCAGAGAACGGGGGAGGAGTCCACCTTCACCAGGTGAGCCAGTCATGGTGAAGGTCTTACCACTTCCAGTAACACCATACGTAAACAGCAGACCTACGAACATGGAATATCACAATTACATAACCACTTTTCACAGAGAAGAATGGGGCTGATGTTGGTGATATATTCTGACCAAAGCTGCAGTCAATCGTCACATTTGTGAACCTGAAAATTGCAAATGTTTGTGAGACAAAATCAATTTTCTGTTGATGCACTAATCCTGTTAGCACTAGAGGGGATAAAGGGGGATTTTATGGGATTCTGCAAGGTCATCATACATTTTATGCCTCAAAAAAACCTTTAACTCACTTACCATTTTTACAATGAATGAGGTCATCTACCAGTGGCTTGGCAACATCCTCAAACAGCTCCATTTGAGTGGTATTAATACCAAATACTTTTTTAAACGAGTACTGCGTCTAAACGTACAAACAAAGGAAGAACATACAGAGAGTACATGTGAAAAATGCATTCAACAGAAAATGGACAAGAAGCATTATCATCATCATCTTAAACCTGTTAGTGTAACTATGACCAAACCACCTTAATGGATTTATGTTTAGAATTTCTGTGTAGTTTTATTTTCAAATAAACCATTGACATAGGGTCATTTGATAACATTAACCAAATGCAAAGCAGATATTTGTTGAGGTCAACTGAAATATATCAATAGTGGCTGGTGGGGTTGGATATTTTCCCATTTACCTGCTTGTTTAGACAATAGCTCTTGAGTAAGATGTCATAAGGGAACAAAAACAAGTACAGATTTGCTTTACCAACTCAATAACTTGCAAAGTAGAGACGACTGCAACACACTAACCTCTTTGTATTCCCCATTGCGATTGGCTTTAAGGCCATCAGGAGCATGTAGCTGAATAGTGGAGCTACTGATCATCTCAACACAACACTCCTCATCTTCTGCTCGAAGTGGACGTATACGGCAGAATACCTACATACAGAACATACAATACATTTACATCGGTTTGGGCCAATTCTGTACAGGTTTTGATATCTGGATTTGAAGTATGTCCATACGTTGAACAACAGAGACAGACATCACAGCAGGAAGAACTACATTCAAATAAACCACATTTGAACGCAATATCTTTAAGACTACAAGCCAACAATGTCAGTCACCAAATCAACGTTAGTAAACCAACTTCAAAAAGTGTCTCCTTCAAATGTGTCTTAATGTGTTGCATTTGACAAGAGTCACTAGATTAACACAAAATAAATATAGTTTTAGGGTGAATATTCCTTCTATTGAGGGCTTAAAGAGAGAAATAAGATGCCCTTTTATTGCAGCTGTGGTGTGATATTGTTTCAATTTGAGAGACAACAAAGTAAGCGGTGATCACTTACCCCAACTGGATCTTTCTCTAGGTTGGAAGGCTTTTTTGGCCCAAGCCTCCGTGGAGTCTTCCCTTTCCTGTAAGTGATAAAGCAATACAGATTAAATGTCAAAACACACACAAGAAGATGATATGCTACATTGTTATGTGCTAGTTAGTAATACAGATAATTCACTTAAGTAAGGTATACTACATGGCCAAGAGTATGGGGACACAAATGTTACCTAGCTCTCACAGTGAGGCCCAATTCATCCCCATGGTGGTGGGTGCGGTTGAGGTCAAATCTCTGTGCATACTCTTCCACACCAATTGTGAAGATATCTCTTCATGGTTGTGTGGATTAAAACTTAAAAATTTAGATACACCTTAATTTGAACTGAGGGGCCAAGTGTAACTACAAAATGCGAGTAGACTGACTGACACAGATTAGAGTTTATTTTAATATAAATGTCATGACTTACATAGGTCCCAGACGGTTGGTCTTGCATAGTTTGGGGCTGATTTAAAACAGCAGATGGCGAGTTGAGCCACTTTCAACCCATGAAATGCCGAATTGTATACATTTGGTAAGAAATGTCAATATTAACACCAGCATTGGCGTGTTTCATAACAACACAGTCAAATTGTTTAGTTTACAGCTCAAAAAACACGTTTAAGTGAGCAGTACCTCTTTACCGTTTATCGGTTAGGCTAACTAGCTAAGATAGTTCAGGTGTCACTTGCTAACGGCAATTCACAGGTGATGGTCAACAAAAATATGACTTGTTAACGTAAAGATAACCGACGTCGGATTATGTTTTTGCCATTTTCACAGAGATATGACACGAATCGGCGTTATTTGAAAAGTGACCAGTCGCCAGACAGTCAACTACACAGCAAGGTAAATGAACATTATGCTAACATTACGAAACTAATCCTCCTCATTATCCTGACTACTCTTTTTCTACAGAGATCCCGCTAACTTAGCAGGTTACGTTAGTTAACTGTATTATTGTGCTACGTTTCACCACGCTGCGTAGTTGTAGATTGTTAGCAGAACTAAATGTAAAACATAGTAATACTCACCCTGGTCTCTGCATTGTTGATGTTGTTAAACTCCTCTCAACCGCTGCACACAAGGGCGCCTCTTCTCGATTTGAAAAATGCCCCCTTGTGATACGTTTTTCCGAGTGTCTGATATTTCAACCAATCACAGCGCAGATACGGCGCTCAGCAGCGGAAGTCCCGCCTCCAGCACCTAACCCTGCGTTACCTCAAATATTGGACATTTTACATTCTTGGATATATCCCGTAGAACATGTTTTGGAAATGATTAAACGGAAATTTAACTGATCATGTGACTCACAAGCTAAGTAGTAGTGATCATGATGTGGTCTAAACAAATAAACAATATTTAATATGGACATGAAAGTTAATTCCTGACCTATATGATAAAATAGCTCAAGGTCCACTACTGTAGTTTTACTAGTATCCAAAACTGCTCAGATATTTCAGATATTATTTCATTTATCTATACATATTATTTAGAAAAATTGGTTTTCGAAACATTTGAAAAACATTACAATGGACACCCTGTGTATTGAACTGCTTGTTTCTGTTTCTGATCAAATTATTAGAAACAAACCTTATACCTTCCGTTACTCTCCAAATGATATTCACCTACACATTTAGCTAACGTGTTAGCTAAATTGCTAAATAAAAAGGCAACAAAGGCCAGAAAATTTTAAAACAATGAGATTGAAATTCCTTGACTGTACATCCTCTTTTTTTCTCGTCGCATATATTCATTTACAAACAGATTCTTGTATTGACCTGTATCAATGTAAATTCTAATATAATTTCATGCCACTATGTTCCTGTTCTTGTAGTTAACGTATTTGTGTTCATGATTTTGTTGAATTAAAAAATTAATGGTTGCTCTCTCTAACAAGACAAAACTTAAATAACTTTGCTTTACTTTTTTAATCTGTAAAAAAAGCAGTTTTAATAAACTGGATAAGTTACACAATTCACTCCTATATAGAATAAGAGACACAGGCAAGTTTGGTTAATAATTTATTTGAAAAATCACAATAAATAACATTGTACATAAATACTTTGTTTTGCATCAAAGGAACAATGTGACATGCCTGGGACAAACAGCAATCATTTGAGGGAAATAAACAACTGAAAACATTTACTCTGTGTTTCATATCAAACATTAAAAGTAACTAAACTTTTCATTTATCAAGTTGCTACTTTGAAATTAGCTCAAACTCAAGAGTAAAATTGTCTTCTTCCCTACAAGCAGTTTGAATTTTACAACGTTTTTGTCTCTTCATACCTTACGTGTAAAAATCAGAGAATTAAGCAAAAAAATGTTTTATAAGCATATAAAGCACTGCCTCATAATGTAGCTAAACTGCTACATTTGTAGCTTTATGCAGGAGCAAGTTTCCTCGGAAACATTTAGATTCATTACATTTTATAGTAAATAAAACATTAAGATAAACTTCCATCATATGTTTGTGCAACTAATGGCCTTATTTTAGTTAGTTTACCCACACATCTAACAGCAGTCATCACAGTGATGTCTGAAGACCAAATACCATGAGTTTAGTGCAGACTGCGTCAGCTCCTCGCAGTTCAGGAGTGTTCTTTACATCACCCATAATGCACCTTTTCCTCTCTCACATGCCTGTGTGTTTCGTGACTTGAGAAGCCAGAGATTTTGCAGCAGGGGCAGAGCAGACTTTCCGTGGACCGTGAACACGTTCCTTGTCTTTGCAGACTGGGGCAGAGAAGAGAGGTAGACTGTAGAGGAGGATGATAATCAAATTCAGCACCATACAAAACAGCGCTGCACCCACTGAGTTGGCAAAGGTGATGGGTATGGAGTGTTCAAGGAGCCAGGGGCGCCGTGTCACCATGTCCTGTTCGATGGCCTTCATCTGGAAGTGGGTGGCGAGGACGCCGCACACGTGGAAGAGTTGATGGCTGTGACCTGCAGAGGGAGCAGTTGAGTCATGTTTGATCCAGACAGGAGCGTGTCATGTCACAGAGACAGGAGGAGGACATTCAAGCCCTCAGCACTGAGCGAATCATTCACACTGCCATCTGACTTTAACAGAATGAAAACATTTGGAGCTGGTTATGCATTAGCATGATTTCACAATGTTTAACACAAATGCTTAATGTGTTGATGGGAATGTTTCACAAAAGTTAATCTATTTGTAGTGGTCTAAGATCTGAAATGTGAGCTGAAAACCCCCACTGCATTCACTTTTTGATCAGGAAACAAATTATTCCAATAGTGTATGTGTACATGAATGCGTCATTCTGGCAAACCTTTCATACCGTCCTCTTTTTTTAATTGTTTCATAAAGAATGCTGCATGTTTAATTTTCTATGTCAGCATATAGACATTATCAACTTTGAAGCTTTCTCCACTTTCTTCCCCAAATGGTTTTGAGAACTTTTCCTTATAAAATGAGGGTCTGAGGTTGGTGCTGAGTAGCTTGTTAAATCTGTCTTTCTATAACATGCTCTTCTGAATCTTCTGTTTCTTGTGCATACATAATCTTAACCCATTTTAAGAATTGACCATTGAATTATTATATTTAGGTAATTTGTTGTCCATAAAGTAAATTGAGTAACTGTACTTAAAATAATTAACCACTGTTATCGCAACATTATTGACTCTATTTAGTATAATAGAGTATAATTCAGAGGTAGATATACTGTACCTTTTCATATGACTTGTTAGCAAACAGTTGCTTTTTTCCCATCCAGCAGATATGAAGCAACATTATTTATACAGCATTCTCCCTTTATTTCTGTTTTGGTCTTAACCAACTCCTAAGGGAGATATCTGGCTCTTTAGCTGATAAATGCTCCATTATGTTCACCAGTTAATTGCTAACTGTGTCTGTCTGCAGGCTCTGGTGCTTAATCTCTGTAGGTTCTGGTTGGCACACCGGGCAAACAAATGAATGCTTAATATGCTAATGACATAAATAACTACTCCTCAGATCAGTCTTACCTATGTAGTCGAAGCTGCCAGGTGCCAGGCGCTCAGGTAAATGTGTGGCAAACAGAAAGGCTGTGAGGAAAGCCAGGGCGATGTGGTTGTAGTGGAGGATGTTGGTATCATTGTCTGTACAGCCCTCTCCTTCACACAGAAACACCTGTGAACACACCACACACAGAGTAGATATCCCCATTACTCAAAAACAGGAAATCACTTTTATCACCTTCAAACATTAATGAGGCATAAAATTCTTTATTAAGTATCTGTTGGTGGAGCTGCTGGGTGACTTCCAACATCACAAGTCCGTAGTCTCAAGGGTGAATGTGTCAATTGGACATTTTTTTTTACAGAAAACTAATACGTCCATGCCGTGGCAAAACCATTCTGCATGAATCAAGGTCATAAAGAAAATGTTTACACTTTTATCCTATTTTAAAAAAAGGCGGGGAACGACCAAAACTATACATCCAAAGGAGTAGCTGAAACAGACAGGTAGTCAGATAGGTATTACTTTAGTAATTGGCTATTATGTTGTAAGCCTTTTAAATGAAAATCTTTAATTAATCTTATCTTAATATTAAACGTTATTTAAGACAAATGCATGTTACCAATAAAATTATTAATTTCTTTTATGACATAATAACGTTTGTTTGTCTTACAGGAGGAAACATTGGGTGGATGGTTTGTTGTCAGACAGGCTAAAACCATGTGTCAATAAACTGTGTAATCTTTGTATGTAGCATGTACTTAATTGATCATGTGGCTACCATTTTTGGGAACTATTTCAGGTGAAAAGTCCTCTATGCATCAATATGTAATGTAACTGCCCACCACATTCACCTCATCACATTTTATAACTTAACTACTATTTACAATGTGCATTTAAAAAAATGTTTCACCGTTCATTCATATAAATCATAGCCCATCTGAGATCTTTTTAATGGACATTAACACAAAGTAATGTTTATGAAAGTGTTTGCATGGAGCACCAGAGCCAATGATCTCTCACACACACACACACACACCTCATTTGAAAGACACAGTGCAACCCTACCCTGTAGAAAAGAGGAATGTTGTCAAACAGGTAGGGGTAGGCAAAGGCACCAACACGGAGGTATTTGCTGAACTTTGGACTCCAGCCCTCAGGAAATCTAAAGGAGTAAAAACAGAAAGATGTTATTTTCAATAATGATAATTAATATTGTTCTTCATGAAATATGTCACGCTATACCTTCTTGCACAGTATCACTTGTAATGACATAATTGTCCAAGAACTTATTATCCATTTAATATCATCATTTGAAAATACTGAAATACATTAAAATGGAATTACAAAGCCATATATTTATATTAATCCACGTGAGTACAGTTTCAATGTCAAATCATCCTTAACCAGCATAGTATTTTTCTCTGCAGTGTACAGTAGCTAATATTGTCCATGAAGAAGACAGAAATCTAAAGAAATCTGCTTAAACCAGCTTCTGAAATTTGAATCATAGAGCTTGAAATTAACATAACAGTCAAAACTAATTTGTGACAGACTGTAACAGATTCAAGAACAGTTGACATATTTTCTGAAGAGCACTTCAATGGTATTTTTCACAGAACTTCCACAGACACAAGTCTAAAAAAGGTTTGCATAATCCCATCTTTGAAGAGGGTCAGGTTGTTACAGAACACATTGTGCAGCTCTTTTTGTCCTATAACCTGCTCAGCAGAAACAACAGTCAGAGTAAATCACTGTTTAGGGTTGGTCTCTACAGTCACACTTTGGTAACACCTATTGAATTAAACACTGAGTTGTTCAATTCAAATCCAAGTTAACATTGTTTGCAGGATGATTTATAATTGCCACCATCATTTTAGGCACAACAAACATAACTTTAGATAGAATAGGGAAGTGATAGGAGGAACACATTTTTAGCAAGTACATTGTCTTTACCTCTTAATGATGTCATGATTATATTGCAGAAATGGTAAGCCAAGCCTTAGCAGTGGGGAGATATGATTGAAAGAACAATAATTAGCTATACCAAGCCAGCATGAATCCAGTACATGAAGAGACAACAGTGCTAAATGTGATAACAGTCATAAATGCAAGTGGAACAGTGCTGTATTGATACAGAGAACTGAAGCTGTTTCTCTTCAATGACAAAAGGTCTTACAAACGTTACATTTCCACAGATGTCTCATTTTATTTTATTGGGTCATTGAATAGTTCCGATTTTGACGAAAACCATGGCCCCCATTGTGCTTTACTTGCCAGCCACAGTGATTGACGATATCTACTCAAATGGACAAGTGTCATTGATCAGGACTAGAGTTCTGAGGTGTAACATTACTCTTATTTATAAAAGGTATACTCTGATGTGATTGACAGTGGCAATTGGGAAAGGTTGAGGATAAAACCAACACTGAAAAAAGACAAGAAAAACTTGAAATGTATATGTAGAAATGTATTTTCTGAAAAGTTTTATACTGTAGTATAATATAAAGTTCAATGAGTTCACTGTTAATATGTTACCATGCATGTTGACAACTATCAGATGTTAACTTGCTGAAGTTCAGCATCTGACATTTACTATATGAACATGCTAACATTTAGTATCATTTAGCATATTAGTTTGGTATTATGCATGCTAATGCTCCAGTTTGTGCCTCTCATGTATTATCAGTACATTTAACCAACAAAGATACTTATGGCAATACATTAACTGTGGTATGTATGTATAAAAGTAAAATAACATTTGTTTTTTTAGGGATTTATCTTTTAGAAGAACAAACATTTGGCACTGTGACATTAATCTGGAGCATACTAACGTTAGCATGTTGTCGGATATGCATGCTAGCAGATTAACATTTATAACTATTTTCTTTTTTGAAAGAGTATATTAAGATCAGTGGTGGAAGAAGTACTCAAATCTTAATCTAAGTACAAAAGTATTAGCATCAAAATATACTTAAAGTACCAAAAGTAAAAGTACTCACTATGCAGAATGGTCTATTTCAGAAAAATGCATTTTTGGATTATAATTATTGATTCATTAATACATAGACCAGCTGTGTTGCAGCTGGTAAAAATAGGGCAAAGTTTAAGTACTTGATATACTTCTGGGTATATTCTGGGATCAATTAACATGTAAATATATTAAGTACAGTACAAATACCTCAAAACTGTAATTAGGTACAGTAGGCTGTTTGAACGAATGTGCTTACTTTCCACCACTGATTAAGATTTTGTACTGGTCCTGTAAAATTCACTCCCTCACCATACCTGGAGTAGCAGGCCACTGCGGTGCAGATTAAGGTGTTGAGCACAGCGATGGGTATGTAGCACTGGTGGAAGAAGCTGTTCACCCACTTGTCCGGGAAAACATAAGCCGAATAGATGATTGCTGATCCTGCAGTAGAACACATGAACCATGAAAAAATGGAAACTAATAAAACAATGACTATATGACTAAAACTAAAACTACTATATCAGAAAAAAGTATCTGTGCTTTCTGAGGGATTTGTCATTTATATTTTGTCCACCACCATTTACATACATGTTATGACCAACACCTGTCATGATAATGCCATCCAATACAACACCAACAGTAACTACCATCTAACAAATTACAACAGAGATTCAATCAATACTTAAAACCTAACAGCTTCACAAAGGCAGAGTTTATTGCAGTACTGTCTTAATGGATAGAGTTAGTTTGTGCACGTTTACCTACTGTATGAAAATGTCAGAAAATGATAACCGTTCACATGCAAAGTGTCACTGCTAAGTATGTATAATGAATTCATGTTGTGTAGAATGTTAGAATATATATATCTTGCTGTGTTTTACTTTAATTATTTCAGATGATGAACTGTTACCTCTAAAATAAATACAATATTTTTATATGATTTCAGTTTATTGTCAGATTTCTCTAAATTGGGTCTTGCATACACTGTTTCACATAACAAAACATAACTTTTAAAAACACTCCACTTATTTTTCATATTATATTTAGTTCAAGTATTGATAATAAGTACTAGTTATGTTAGTGCCAAAAGTTCAGTAACAACATTGTGCGTGTGGAGGGCTGGAGGCTGAACACAGTAAAACACTTACCCAGACTGTAAAAACTGAGGGCACCGTAGTCGAAGAAGAAGCAGATGTGCCGAGCCCGAGCTGACATGGTGCTGAAGGTGTGAGCACAGCTCGACGCCAGCGGATAAATGCAGCAGGAGAGCAGGAAGATTACCAGAGGCCAGGTGAAGGAGTCCTGCCACGCTGTCTGAATCAGCACCACGGTCACAAGTTTCCATAGGAAGTACCTGACAGGAGAGATGGGTTACAGTTAGTTGGTTAGACTGGACAGGATGCAGCAGTGCAGTTGATATTTTCAGCTGAATAACGAGAGCAGAATGACGTTGAGTTGTCTAATTCAAAAGGGTAACACAGGTGGATTCAATTACAAGGAGTGTCTTTAGTCACACTTCTGTAATTTGAAATCACGTAGTTTTGGAACAACTGACAGAATACAAACAGGACAGGATACAGAGGACTGACATGGTAAAGGAAAAAAATGTATAAATGAGTGGAGAAACATAACAAATTCAAATACTTCCATACAAGACAAGAAATATGAACTGTCACACTGTAGTAGCAGTATAGCTGCAATATTTCCACATGTATGAGATAATAAAGGAGTGGCTGGAAATTTGGTGTATAATATTTGTACACCAAATGTGGGTGGAAGTACAGTGTAAAAGTAAAGTTTCCTTCCAGACAGCCTTGCCAGACAGCCTTCCTGTAAAATCACAACTTCATTTTTACATTTCTGTTTGTTTAAGGATTAAACAAGCAAGGTACAACATGTTAATAACTAAGCTTTAGAGGTGTTGGTATGTGTATTTTCAACCTGTAGAGAGAACTAACTGTTTCTCCCTACTTTCAGTAGGGCTTGTGCTATGCTAAGCTAAACTAAATGCCAGCTCTAGCTCCATATGTCATGCCCAGCCATGACAGTGGCTTGTTCCTTGTTTTCATCTAACTCTTAGCAATGTAAAAAAAAAAAATTAAACTTAAACACATCCTTGCTGTGAGCTGACAGTAAACACTGAACCATTAAGCCAGTCAGAGAGGCTTAATAACAAGCAAAACTACAAAATAACAAATGTATCACCCTCCTGTGTAATGTTCAATTACCTTCTCTAGCAGACTTAACGGAATAGCAACATTGTGATGGATAGTATTTTTACATCTTATTTAATAAGATATATATAAATCCCCCCGCCACACACATTATAACTACTGAGACAGACATTTAATTATCCATGTTCATGGCATTTAAAAATCACATATGTACCTGTCAATGTAGGCAAAACCCAGATGTTCACAATTCATGCAATATCATGCACATTTTCACTCAATTAAATTATGCATTTGTCAGCAAGTGTCAGTTACATAACAGCAAAGGTTTAATCTTATCAGGAGGTTGTAGTTTACCTTGTGTATTCGCGGCCACTGTTTCCACGTCTCAGTGCACCTCATTACCAAATCCACATTATTTGTACTTTTCCCCATCACTGAGCAGTTAACTAATTGTGGCAACTCATATGAAAGCCTTAACCACAGATTTGCTCATTAGCGTCTGGCCTGGAGGTCTATGCTGAGCCCCATGACACAAATACACATGTGCCCTGAGCATATCCTCAACACACACACACAGTTTCTCCCTGAACCATGCAGTCAAAGCAACTGGCATCTCAGCAGGGAGGAAGTGAAGCAGGCTAGTGGGAGTAGAAACCTCTGTAGTAACTTTAAATACTGACTGACTGACTGACTGACTGACTGTCACACACACACAAAAAAAATTGTAGAAGCTGAGAAAACGCAAAGCAATAAGGAAACAAGCTGAAAATCCTTCTTGAGTTTACTACATTTTAGGGCCAGAAAGTCGTCAGCTCAATAATAGTTTCATAATTTCAGCACATCAACATCAAGTTTCTTTGTTTAGAAAACTACTACTTAAAAACTTTTTAAGTAGACAAACGAAAGAAAAGAAATTGAGTTGAGCCAACAAGTTACATAATCAATAGTTGTTAGACTGGATATCCAGTTTGTAAAGCAGTGCCTGGTCTGATTGCCGCATGCACAGCACTGCGTAATCACTGCAGCCACATTCAAACATGGATCAATGGATCATGGTTTGAAATTAGAGGCTGAAATGTGCTAAAAAGAGTGAACCCTAATCATGGGTTGAATTCATTTTTTCTTTTAAAAAAAAAAGGTACATTTTTGAGCGTTCCACATTTATTAGATAGAGACAGCTTTAGAAAGGCAGGAAGAGGGAGAGGGAATAACATGCAGGAAAGGGCCAGGGCTGGAATCGAGCTCCAGGCCCTGCGGTGTAGCATGCGCTGTATCTCGTGAGCTTCCGGGAAACTCTTTTTTAAATTTGTTCAGATTAAAGAGCATGTGACTCTTCTGAGACACATGTATTAACCTCCATCACAACGTTCCCTTAAATGAGTAAAAACAAGGCTTTTTTAACCTAAATGCTAGTAGGTGTGCTAGCAAGCTAACAATGTTTCTAAACAACTTGATTTGATGAGTTACCAGCTAGACATCCATGCATTGTATACCAAACAATATATATGAGTATAGGTCAAAGCTGAGTGAACGTATGAATGGAGTAAAGGATATAGCACTTTACTATGAGAGACCTGTTGATGCTTGATGCACACAAAAGGCCGTTGACAGGGAGGCACTGTGAGACTGCAGGAGGTCTATGGGACATACATGGTTGCTGGGATGTATGACTTCAAAACAAACCTGTCGGTATGTCTATATGCAATACTTCTCATATTACTAGAGTCAAGTCCTGTGAGTGATTTGGCATGTGCTGTACGTGTCTGTCTACATTAGCCACATGAGCTTTACAATGTCCACTGCTCTCCTGGCATCTATTTAATTCAATGAAGAGTGCCTCCATGGTCATAAATATACCATGGGATGCATTTAGCGACTTACAATATGAATACTAAGCAGACAGACACTTCAACTATGGATATGAGCAGTAAAAATGTACATAAACTTAGAATTTAGTCAGTAATCTTTCAAGACTTATAATAGTACGTATAGAGCAAAGACAATCCATCTGTAAAACCACACACTGACATTATGTAAGAACATTCTGGATTACTCTCTGATTTACAAGCTCAACCAGCTGCGCAAGATTCCTTTGAACATGAACAGTAAAAACAAATGCAGAAAGCAGTAGCCCGCATATGTACTTCAGCGAGAATTTGGAAAGTTTTGGCATAATAAAATCCAAAACCACTGAAGATGTAAGAACTGATTTTAAGTTGCTAAGAATGGTAGAAGGAATCATTTTATGAATTGAGGTGATAATCATTTCCCCATCTGAGTAAAATATGATTGCACAGCCATTTGCTTCCAAAACAACTGAATGTAAATATGTCACATGTTGTCAGCTGTACCAGGTGGGCAGAAAGTGGGTCCAGATGTTGAGCGTCTCATTGGTCAGCTGGAAGAGGCTCAGGATGCAGTCGGTGGCTGAGCTGCGGGGGTGTCGGTAGCCAGAGATGATGCTGTCCTCATGGAAAACCTCGAGAGAGAAAAACTCCTGGTTAGTCCTCAGTCAGTGTGACAACTTTGTGAAACCTATTTATCTCCAACTCTGTAGGCAGAAGACATCTCTGAAAATTATTTGGAACTAAGTGTAACAATAACAGTCTTGTGAGATACTGGATACACATGTTTAGGCTCCTAAAAACCCTTCATATCCAACAATCTGAGAAGCAGAAATCCCTCTTTGGTTGAACCACACACATCTCAGGTCCATCCTAAACTGTGACGAGGAGCCACAAATACACAGTGATGTGTTTAAAAGAGACAAAAAAGGTAAAGAACCACTGATTTAAGAGTACTTCTTTACATTATTTTACATTAAATTGCCAGATGTTTTGGTCCAAAAAAACCTTTAAACTCAAACTTACTTACCTGCACTCACAGGTAAAACTGGGTCAATGTTTATTTCATGTATTTCACTTTTTAAAAACACTTTTGACTTAAAACCTTGTTAAATAAGCACGCCTACCTAACAAACACCCTGCTAATTGAGTCCAGCTCAGTCTGTGTGGAAACTTAAATGTCCAGTAAAGATAAACTTACTTTTGGCACTTGATTGATGGTGAAGACTCTTGGTAATCTGATGAGGCTGAGCATGACTACTGCAAGGTGCTGCTGCTGCTGCTGCTTCTGTCTGGGAGGAGAGCTGAACTGAGGCCACCAGCAGAGTGTGCCCCCGTCTTTATAAGGTTTGTGTTGCCATGCGGTGCTCAAGGTTTCTCCCCTTCATCTCCTCCCTTGTCAAACCCAGCGAGAATATCCAGTGTACCTGTGCCACTCCCCCTCCTCCCTCCTCCTCCTTCTGTCTCTGGAGGTGGAGGATATACGCACACAGGTGTATACTCACACACTCACGCAACTGACATTTTACCCAAAAGGAATTAAGCCTTTTTTATGTAAAGGAAGACGGGTTTTTCAAGATTAGTCCTGGCCACTACTCCTACATTCATCCTCAACCACAGCATCTTTACATTCAAATAAAAAGACTGTTGTTTCCAAAACACAGCTCTTCTTCTTGTAATTGTGTAATCCTGTCACAAAGAGATGACAGTCTAGCCAGTAAACTACAAAAAACAGCTTTTGACATGAATGTTCTGCAACTGAAGATTTTCCTGCCAGAAACTCTCAGCAGGTGCAGCAGACGAGGAGCTCAGCTCAGAGCTGAACTTAACAAGTGCTATCTGAGTTTCAGCCGGTCCCGATAAGGCTGACATCATGAATGAAGGGTGTAAATCGGTCGGGCTAAAAAGTCAACTGAATTCCTGTCGTGCCACTTTCTTGCTTGTCTCCTGGTTATAGCTGACATGTCACCATCTGCCCTCAGAACGAATGACGGCGGCCGTCACACCCAGCAGAGACGGCCGAGCCCAGTCGCAGCTCCCCGGTCCTGTTATCTTGTTTAAACTCTGAAGCAATGAAAGCAAACACGTTTCACTGCCGCAGAACTAGGAAGTAGAAAGCGGGAGGTTTGTTTGACAGTTTGCTCGTGTCACAAAGAACAGAACAAAGTCAATTACATTTTGTTGATGTGATATATTTCTCTTTTTGTTTTGCGCTCCCTAATCTATAACAAAATATCACACTTGCTAACGTTTAAAAGAGGAGTTAATGCTTTATCTCATAAGCTTAATGGAAAACCCAAACTATTCTGGTTTCAAATGCATAATCCTCAGCACCAATCATCTTATTTAATTATAAGTCCATTCAAATTATTCAAGACCAAGTTTGTTAAAGCATAAACATTTCATCAAGATGTTCCTTTAAACTCCTTGTTAACTCTAAATTCAAGTGTAATCTCCAAACTCCCAGCTTTTGCTTTCATTAAACCCATTTTCAGTAATCCACCATGTTGTGTTGTAAACTGCAATCACAACAGCGCACTGTGATGAACTTATACATGTAGTACAGCACAGCACCTTGGGATCTCATTCCGCTTCTCTCAGAGGAGCTGAGCTGCAGAGCAACACCACAGGTTTACAGCCAAAAGAAAGAAAGAAAGAAACCAACAGGAGATGCACGTCTGACTGGAAGTCAGTTTGGTTTGACTTGGAGTCAGTTAGTGCAGTTAATACGTGAGCTAATATATAAGTTTAGTGGCGACAGTATAAACAAAGCCAAGTGCTGAGGGTTATACCCCGAGAGAGTTGGAGGATAGAAAACAAGGTCAAGTTACAACAACAAAAAAACAGGAGTTTCTGTTGAGTGGAGACGAGCAGATTAACATACCTTTTTAGTTCTATAGTTATGTTAAAGATGTTTTTTTGTTTGCTTGTGTTAATATTTTGTAGCACCATTTATACTCACCATACTTCCTGTAATGAGTAACAACATAAGGCTGAAAAACTAGTTGTTCACTGCCCTGCATGGTTGAAAGTTTCAAGGCTGTTTCACTGCCGATCAAACCCAACCACGCCCATCCAGCCTTTCTGACGGGTGTGGTTGGGTGGGGTCAGGAGTGTGCTCTGTGGGCACACTCCAAAACCTGGATCGGCATGGTTTCCACTCCGTTTCAGTTTGGCACACAAAACGGCACGTCGCTTCTGCCGACCTGAATCAGCAGCTCTGTGCAGGACGTAAACAAAACACCACGTGTACCAGCAGCGTTGTCGTGGCAGCTAAGCAAGGTAGCCAACATGTCCTTCTCCTGAGCCACACTCTGCAGCCGTCTGGGATATGTAATCCCTCAAGCATGTTCTGGGTCTGTCCCTGTATCTAGCTTCCGGCTGAGAGGTCCATGAGGCAACTAGTCAGGTCCCCAAACCAACTCAACTGGCAACTCAACCAACACAGACTCATAAAACATATCTCAACATCATACCTGCCACTTGCACTCCATTTAACTATGATGCCCTGTTCTTGGCACCATGTGTTTGCACAACTGTGTACTGACAAGGTCAAACCAATGGAGGGCAACATCATTTTCCAGGTAGAGTTAAGTTACTCTTTAAAAACCTAAAAAGTAAAATCCATAAAAAAAAGTATATTTACTACTGAAAACCCAAACAATTTTGTAGTCCTACTTGCAGGTAAAAATAATGATCTGTAGTTCGTACCTCACTCCTCTTTTGTTGGAAACCTGAACAAAATAAATCTATAAAAGACACATTGATTTCTAGATAAAATCATAATGTACAATGCAACTAGTAACAAGCTGTGAAATAAATGTAGTGGAGTAATATTCCTCTATGAAATGTAGTAGAGTTGTAAATTGTACTTAAGTACTGTACTTAAATCAATGTATTTTGTGACATTGCACCACTGGTGTGTGTGTGTGTGTGTGTGTGTGTGTGTGTGTGTATTCTGACTTCAATATCTTAACAACTTGAAGTCCAGAGTTGTTTCAGTTGTCACATAATCAAACCCACTTAACAGTAAAGGAAAATCTGTAACACATTACTGCCTTTAAACGAGGAATTCAACTAAATATATATAAAAAAACATAATTATTAATCACCTAATATCACCTAAAAAATAAACGTTTTTGGTGTTGTTTAAAACTACAGTATCTGTTCCCATCTTAATGACCAAGTAATCTTCATTTATCAGTCTAATGTCTATATGAGACATAAAGACGATGACAAATTAAAGAAAAACGATGAATTAGTGAGTGGAGACATAACGAATGCAGATGGTTTCACACTGGAAGGTTTGATGAAAACGATGTGACACAAATGCTTCATGAATGCATTCAAATATCGTTTAGAAGAATTGTGTTCATCCCCCCAGAAGAGTTCACACACTGGAGAATCATTGATGATCATCATAGTGATCGTCATAGTGGACAACTTAACAACTTAAGTTGCATTGCTTTTTCCTCACACATCTGTATAAATGAAACGTAAAAATCAGAGTGGATACAATCTGTTGCTGCTACAGTACCACATTTTAAGTTATTTCTGATGCCAGTACCTGCTGACATTTATGCTGATACTTGTACTACCCCATCTCACCACAAGGTGTCAGCGCTCTCAAACAGAAGCTGCACAGGTTTGGGCGTGAACAGGTACTGCGGCTGATTACGAAGATGTATGAGGAGCAAAACCACTGAAATGTTTTTGCTTGTGCAGTTTGTTTTCCGTGCAGTCCCAAATTGAAGGTTTTCTTTAAAGGTGTCCTCAGATTTTGTCCTTTTAGATTTCATGTTTAGTCTTTGATTTTGTTTCTAATTAATTAATTTATCACTCAGTGACTTCAGAGTACACCGATACATATTTGGGGGGAAATAAACAGGAAAATTAAAGTGTATCACTGCAGGGAAAGAAAGGTCTTTCAGCGCTGCTTGCTTCTTTTATTGACTGTTAATGAGAAACAGTAACATGTTCGCTTTAGACCCCCCCACTCACACACACACACACACACACACACACACAACCCCCCTTTCTTTCCCATGCAGGCCAATCTGAGCCTCCTGTGGCAAGCCCTGAATATTTGTGTAACATCAGCACAACTTCTCACATTAAGCATTCATTGAGTCTTTGTTACGAATGCAAATGTTTACTTCAGACAGCTTACAGCACAAAAATATAAGTTTGACCTCTAATATGGATGAAAAAACACAGCAAACATATATATTTATAATTCACTTATATGCAGTGGTGGAAATGAACTTGTACTTCACGTGAGTATTTCCACCTCATGGTGCTTTATACTGAATCCACTACATTTCTTTACTTTGCAGATTCAGATTTTACAGACAAAACAGAGGGTGAGTTTACAAAATCTGACATTCTGTTGTAGACTTAACCACCGAACAGCATATAAAGTAGTTAAAATATGCTCGATCACCTACAACATTAATGTGTCAATAATAATAATCCAATAATGATGGAAAATGGTGGATGTTTTTAGGTCCTGTACTGAAACTGTCAGTACAAATAGTATCATATGCAAAATGTACATAAAAAATGAAAGCTAAAAGTACTTATAATTCAGAAACATTGCGTCATATATTATATATATGGATTATTGTTGCTCATGCATTGTAAAATCAGCATTGTTTATTTTGTGGAGCTAATTTCAACTGATTTATTTTAATGTTGAGTAGTTTAATCTATAACATTGGATTGTTATTTTCTTAGATTAACATACAGTAGATTTGTATGTTAAATCTTATTCTACAAAGTAATCAGTAACTACATCCATCAAGTAAATGGAATGGAGTAAAATATACAATATCTAGTAGAAGATTAAATGGAAATACTCAAATTGTACTTATGTACAGTAGTTGAGTTCACGGTTGCTTTTCATCACTGGATATATGTGATCATAAATAAGGAAAAAGTGTCATACTTCTATTTTCTTACTCCATTAAAGAATTATTTAAAACATTTTTTTACATTTCCCTTTAAAAAAAACAACAAAAAATAATAATGACAAAGATCTGCTGAGTTTGTGATCTGTGGTGGTGACAGATGTGTGGTAGACTTCACTGAACCCGGCTGCTGTGCTGCAGCTGCTCAAAGTGCCTCCCTGGTGTTTCGGTTGATGAGGTGAAGTTTGTGTCTCCAAATGAGGCGCGTGTGTGGCAGACGCCCACCTGATATATTATTAATAGTTGTTAGACTCCAGGCGCTCTTTTCTTTTTATTTTCTTCTCTCTGTTGAATTTCAGACTTTCACAGCTTTGGCTCCCGTACATCTCTATATCATTTTCCCATTTACTCTACCCCCTGCTGCTGCTCTGTCCTCATAGGTCTCTTCTTCTAAGACTTTTATCCTTTCTATAACACGTAAACAGAAGTGTGCCATCTGCTCATGAATGAGCGAAACGCAGCAATTACCAGGTTTGGAAACTGAGACAGGAGATTTATTTTATTCTAGTGTTTTAATGGTTTCTCCGTCTCTGGTGTTCATTTAGAGGACCAGATGAGCCCGAGCGGAATTTGATAACACTGTCTGCTCAGTAGCACAAATGAAACGAGATAAGAAGTGTAGTTTAAAAATGATTCGGCAGAGCTCAGAGAGAAACGGATTCTCTGATGATTTGGAAAAGCTTCACAGCAGACTTCTGAGGTAGCTGCTAATAAGAGGGCAGAGTTTGACATTTTGGAAAATACGCTTTGTCTCTTTCTTGCAGAGAGACAAGAAGGTCGAAACCGCCACTCTCATACCTGTCTGTTAAATATGAAGCTACAGCCAGCAGCCACTTAGGTTAGCTTAGCATAAAGACTGGAAACAGGGGGAAACAGCTAGCCAAGCTCTGTCCAAAGGTAACAACATCCACCTAGCAGCACCTCTAAAGCTCGTTTGTTTAATCTGTAAAAAAAAAAAAAAAAAACAAGGTGTAAAATTGACAATTTGTCTGGCAACCAGCAACCAGGAAGTTATTGCTCAGAGCCAAGAAATTGAGGTGCTGGTAAGAATATTTTCTTTAACCTTTAGACAGAGCCAAGCTAGCTGTTTGTGCAATGCTAAGCTAAGTGGCTGCTGACTGTATGGACAGATATGAGAGTAAAACTTAAAAAAGTGTATTTTCTTTGCTTTTTTTCAAGAGTGAAAAGAGTGAAACTTTGGTGAAAAGATCACAAACCACAAAAACCTTCTGGGACGTAAATCTGCACTAAAAGTGTATTGTTTCATTTTCATTTTCACTGGATGCCTTCACATCCCCCCCCCCCTCCCTCCCTCCAAACAACACACAACCAAATCCAATAAGACAGAGTTCAACGGAGTGATAATTTCATCAAGTGGTTAAATTTATGGAGACCATAAAGCCTGTGGCCTACAAACGCCGGAGTACCAAGGATTCACTGTAATGTTATCACAACCATCTCAAAGGCATCTGAATGGCAGCCGTGGAGGCCAGCACAGAGGCCATGAAGAGACTGATCTTATCTGCTTTATATAGGGATAATTACAGGACTAGGAGACAGACTCACTGTCAGGAGGGAGGGTAATATCATTAGTGTCGAGGAAAAGAAAGGAACGAGATGTGTGGGGTGAAGTGTGCTGCTCTCAGGCAGAAATTATGGCTGGATTGTACAAATGCCAGAAGGTAATGAAAAATGCAAACGGGTGGCAGGAGATACAGTTCTTCTCAGGTGTCTGCGCTTCTCACTGGATCCGAACAGCCTAATTAGGATAAATTATTTATCAGGATTGTTTTTCTTCTCGGCAGTTTCACAGAGACAACATTCATGAGAAACAAACTGTTTATCTCCTGCAGCGTCAGAGAAAATATATTATTTTAGGTGTAACACCACCAGAACTAACTCTAGAAAAAGACAAATATCGGAATAGGAAGGCAGTAATGAGCTGGTTAAAACTCAACCCTCACTTCAAAGTTTCAAGTTAGCAATGAATGAAATTCTGGAGATGAAGAGAGCTTACATCAAGTGCTTTGACTATGAGGCCCACAGTTAAATCATATAGAAGTGTTTGTCAGGAGATGACAGAAATACAGCCCTGATCAAGTAGTGATGTTGTTGATGTTTAGCTAAATGATTACATGGATCAAGTAACAAGTTACTTCAAAAATATCAACATTCGTTTTCTTTTTTGGCTTTTGTATTGTATGTTTCTTGATTTATTATATATATATATATATATATGTAGTTTTTGTTTCCTTTTTTCTTTTTAAGCATAACTATATACGAATATTGTAAGATTGCAGAACTAATGCAATGTAAACTATTTGAAAGTGGTCTCTTGCAATTAAGTATAATATTGCATACATATATATGTAAAATATACATATATATGTAAAATATATTAAAATATAAAAAGAATCAATGGACTAAGGTTGCAATTAACAATATTTCAGTATCTATTATTATGACAATTATTTTCTCTGTTTGTATGTAAAAAACGAAACAGTTTTGTCTATTAAATAGTGAAAAATGCCATGATTTCCTAAAACCCAGGATGCCGTTTTCACGTTAGATTTTGTCCGACCAAAACACAAAGATATTCAGTTGTTGATCACATAAGATGAAAAAAAAAAGAAATGTGGAGGCGCTGTTCTGCATGTGAAAAATGGCTGAAACTAATAAACAAATGATCTAAATAGTTGCAGATTCATTTTCTTGTCGATTGATTAATTGTATCAGCTCTCTCGCGTGTTCATTAAACTGCTGAGTCCCAGAGATCTGGTCACAAGTTTAAGAAAAATGCTTTTATTTTTTACACCTTTAAAAAGCAAAATTTTAAAGCACAATTTACTCTGTATACAAACACCTCTCTTCCTTGGACTAAAAAAATCGTAGCATTTGCACATTGTGCTTTGATTGCAAAGTCTGTACAAACGCTCTGGGTCTCCTGTGGTGTCACGACCCCAGTAAACATTTTATTGCATAAATCACATTTGACCTCAGTGGTCATATGTTAAAGTCAGAAAGTGGAAAGACAAAGAAAACGCCACTAAATGAGGAAAAAGAAGTTCTCATGCCTGTAACACAGTGAATAATTATAGCAGCTTCCTTAATGAAGGCGTTGCACATTGTCAGAAGAGAAAAACCAAAAAATTTAAAATACAACCAAAATCATGTGACAATAAACGGCAGTTGTGCTTTTGTCTATCTAGCAAAACATCTGACTACTTTTCAAATGATTCCAACAAATAGTGAATAATGCAAACACAAACACACAAAAAATACTTTCAAATAGAATTTGCAGCTGTTGGCCCGTTTACCTTTAAAACAGTAGCAGACTAAATGCTAATCTCTAGTTGCACACTTCCCCTTCACGATAAGCGACTTTTACACATCTTATTTTTGCTATAATCTATTTAACTTACATTTGAAAAACTAGCATTTTCTCAAAAGGCAGTGTCTCTGTGTGACGTCTCAGAGGAGACTTAATGTCATTAAATGCTGAATGGAAAATTGGTTTGCACAAAAATATACAAATTCAAATATACTTCAAACAGTGACTTTGGTATAAACAAAATGGAGATCACACACAAACCTTTCATTCCTGAATGTTCCCTTTAAACTACATATTTCTGCCATAGACTGTAAAGATGGACAACATGAGAGTGCCATGGATGTATGATAAGAACTGGATACCGGATGAGAATTGCTTCCGGGTTATGTGGCCCACTGAATATATGCATTAGTATTTCCCCCTGCTATTTCCTGTTAACAGTTTTACACACGTCTTGTTTACAGTGGTGGCCTATAGGGAAAATGCTTTTTGGGCTGCAGGGAAATTTTTCTGGCCCCTGGAAGAAATTGTAAGCGAGGCTAAGCAGTGGAGCCGTGTCCAGTTCCTATTATACAGATATGGACATCGCCCCAAACATGAAGCCGAAACATCTTGTTCGCCCCCTGGTGGCTGGCTGCAGTATAGGTCATAAATCCCGCCCCCTCCATAAAAAAAAAACCCACGTCAAATAAAATTATCCCTATTTGAACAAGCTGATGTATTTTCAAGTGCTCGATTTTCTGATAAGTTTGGTTTTGATTAATTATTTGATGCTATAAAAAGGGCGTGACTAACAACTGGGGCGGGTGTGTAGGCGAGACCTTGATGATCTCTACTGTGCAGACTCTGGCTCTGGCTCCAAAGAACATCACCAGTACAAGATGGCAGTATCTGGGAAATTTTCTGTTCATTTTAGTACAGTGGGAGGAAGTGGAGGCGTGTCGTCAATATTTATAAACAGTCTGTGATTTCTACTAGTCCCATTGAAATGGCAAAGTATGAATTATGCAAGTATTCATGGGGAGAAAATGCCACCAGGAAATTAACAACGCAAAGTTCAGCAAGCACACACAAAAAAAAAAAAGGGATTATCCAAAAGTGCACTCATACCTCTTGTCTTGAATAACATTTGATCTTTTTACACAACATCAATATTATTCTTTTCATTCACAGTATAAACCTCTACCAGTACAGCTCCACTGTTAAGGAACAAAACATTATCTGAAAGAAGAAACAGCATCATTTTACAGGAAAAAGTCATGGTTCAAGAATGAAGTGATATATTTTTTTAAGTCGCTATAGTTTGAGAAACAAAAAGTTGTACTTTTACAAGAAAAGTCATATTACTAGAATAAAGTCATACTATTACATGAAAAAGGTTTTTTCAAGAACAAAATGGTGTATTTTATGATTAAACTGGGAAGAATGAATACATGTGCATGTTTTCGCTTTTCGCTGTCCAACACAGCTTATACAAACTGTATAAAATGAATTGTACAGTAACTATTTTTCCTTGCATACAACTTTTTTTTCCTCATTATATTATGACTTTATTTGTGAAATATTAGACCTTCTCAAAATCTCAGATTTTTTCATGAAAGTGGCCCAAAAGCTCAAATGTCACGTAGTTCTGAAAGCGAGAAGCGGAGTTCCAGATTAAAGGTCAGAAAGATGTGCCTCCATAGGAATTATTAATGACATTGAATGAAACTTAGGAGCATGACTTTTTTTTTTCTATCCAATGTTACATCGAAATGAGTCACATGCTTCTTTCATTTAGTCTTAAAAACTCACATTACGACGACCTGAGAGCAGACCGCATGGGAAAATGTTTTCATCTCAAAAGGTTCATGGAAATCCAGCATCAACTAGCCTGATCCTCCTGCTTCCCATTAATAATCTTTAAGGTTGATCGATGAAAGCCTCATTAATGCTGAGGGCTCCACTTTGTTTTCTTTGTGAGTACGCCACCTCTGAATGCTGACTCATCCCCGACTAGCGACTGTACCGTGTGCTGGCTCTGCAGCCTATTAGCCCGGTGAATTGTTAGTGCCTTGGCGAGCCTCCGTCTCCTCACGCAGCGGTCAACAGGGCAGCGCTCAGATGAAAAACGCTGAGTTCACACACCCACAACAGCTGAGGGGAGCAATGAGAGCCTGATGGGACCGACGGCCTCTTTATGTTCGTAAAGAATTTCCCTCGACCTTCGGCACTCCTGGCATTGTCTATTTAAATGTTATAAATTGACATGTTAGTGAGACGCAGCTGTGCCTCTGCTGCCCACATGTCTATCTCCCCAGAATACACAAGACATACATCTACACCACCTACACTTGCACTCAGCAATTATCTTCTGAAAGACTGAGTTACAGAAGAAGAAGAGGGGGCATGACAATGAATGAGAATGTAGCTACAACTGATGGTGCTGGTATTCAAACCAGGGGACATCAGGGGCTTTTAATGTTTCACAATGACACGTCAAAGGGATCCTCTGAAGCTAAAGTTTGGCTTTTAAAGAAGGTTTAACAGAAATCTGTGGACATTTCTTTTGGGATGATTTAGACTTTTCTGCATGAAGCTTTAGTCTAATTGTATTTATCTTATTTATCAGGGACAGCGCGCATTAATCAACATGAATAAAAGCTTAATGTGGCAGAGTTAGCAAAAGTTGACTCATTTGTAGTCCCTTAATTGTCAGAATAGTGAAACATAGCTGTAAAAGATTCAATTATTGATAATATTACCAGGGATGACGTGAATGTGTATTATAGTCTGAACATGTCCACTTCAAAACAACACACCCATGAATAAGTTAAATATATCTGGCTTGACTGACTTGTTTTCTGGTTTCAAGGGTACGTACAGCTTTTTTTTTTTCAAGCACTTTCAAAGGACCTTTAAAATTAAGCATTTCCAAACTTTCAAGGCTTTTTACGAACCCTTGGCTTTACCCAAACTCTGCAAATGAGACTAACAGAGCGACACTGACTCAGTGAATCCAGAGGCTCATTTCTCAGCCAACTAACACTGAGATTTGTGATCAGCTGTGGAGCTGAACTGACTCGGCTGTGATCACAATCCAGGATCTCTTACGGGAAACTTAAGCTTTACTAACTGAGTTGAACTCAAAGTGATGCAGGACTAACTATTTATAGCTGCAATGGCACATGAATTATTGAGTTTGTTTGGAACTATGCGACAGACTTTAGTGGGTTTTGGTTACAGCTAAGAACGGCAGCACACAGTGTGTCATCTTAAAACATCACTTAAAGAATCTTCAGCGCTGATTGGCTAATTAGGACAAAATGCTAATGTATATCTTTTTAAAAGATTGTTGCAGGAACACTCTCGCTGCGGTCGTCCACAACTCAACTGAAACACAACCTGGTCCCACAGTGTAAGTCACATGACATGAGAGGCAGTCATGCAGACGACTCTGTCCAGATGTGCCTACACATCAGCTCAGCAAAACATAGTGGAATTGTGGGTAGGAAGGCAAGGAGAGCTGCTAGCAGCAGAGCCAGTTTAACCATTTGAAATCAAATACGGTGGTTTGAGATGTTTGTCAACCACCTAATCCATGACTTAATATTTATATTATAGAGAAAATGTAACTGTGTTCTTCAGGGAAAGGGCGTCAGGAACAGGAAGCTACTGGTTTGGAAGCATTGATTCATCTTTAACAGCTTAAACATTAAAACTTGTAAGTTTTGAGGGTTATGGGTTCAAAAAAGGTGGAGAAATAAAATCCAAAATGTGTAAGCATTTTATATTTATAAGATTAATTGTTTTTGGCAAATCATTTCTAATATATTCTGTTATTTTTACAGATTATTTGTAATTTGAAATTATTTCATTTCAAGTTCATCAATTTGTAATGGAAAAAAAAAGAGACTTTATGAAAGTATGTCAGAAATGTGTTCCAGTTTAAACAATTCAAGAAGTTTCATATTTCTCTAACATCATATTTTGTTACTTTCAACAAATCACACACTCACACTCTTCCTGAACACAAACGCTCACACTGAGAAACTAGGTCTGTGCTTAATTACAAACACTAGCTCAAGGGGGAAAAAAACAGGAGAGGAGAGGAGAGCTACAGTCAGTGTTGCAGAAAATATCAAACCTGCAACAGAGCGCACGAGAAACGTTTAGTGACGGGAGCTGCAGCTGAATAAATTCATCCTTTAGATTATGAACCTCAAACCAAAACACACAATGCGAGCATCTGCCTCACATCCAATCACCCATTAACTCCCCACATATAAAGTTTATGCACCTTCTCAGTCATCATCTCAGCTGTATACTATACGTGGGGTACAATTTGTCTAGTTGTGCTTGGCACGAATCCCTTTTAAGTAGTTTTTCCAGCGCCTGACCACATCCTTGAAGATGGGAGCGTTGTCTATGGATGCCACCAGCTGCAGCTGGTTAATGTGCGTGGTGTGATAGTCCCAGCGTGCCAGGTTGGGCGCAGTGCCCAACATGAAGTGACGCAGGTCATAGATGCTCCCGGACCCCGTGTCATAGAGCGGCAGCATGGCCTTCAGTGACTCCATGCCGCGGCTGAACAGCTGCCCGGCCTCCCTGCCAAGCTTCTCTCCGGCTGTCTCCGTCAAGTCAAAGAGTCCCAGCAGGGAGTAGATGAAGCCGTTGAGGACAAAGGAGCTGGGCGTGGTGGGGTATTCTTCATACCAGTCATATTTGTTCATGAACACAGCTTTGACTCCGTGCTGCGCTGAAGGCACCTTGTAGGGTCCCACTGCTTTGAGGGCAGCGTTGAGGTAAGCCTGGTCCTTGGTGAGCAGGTAGGCTCTCACCAGGGTGGACATGGCCTGACCCTGAGCCATGGCCGAGTACCAGCCGGGCTCCAGAGGCCGGAAGCCTTCACCCAGTTTACGGGTGACCATGATGGGCCAGCCGCCTCGTTCGTCCTGGTTGCGAAGCAGCCAGTCGCTGGCGGCATAGAAGGCGGCCATGTGGGCCGTGGTCGAGATGGTGACGTTGTCAACAAAGCCACGTCCATGCAGGACTAATCGCACCACCCGTCTGGGCATGATCTGAGAAGGAAATCAGACGCAACGGAAGACAAGATAATGAATGATTTTACATGAATTCAATAATGTTATCGTCTCTACATGTAATTATTTCAGTGTTCTCATAACTCTCATGATGAAAAATATCCCATGTTACAGAAATCTACATCCATATTGAATCTGTTTCATTCAAACCACTGACCGAAATGTAGCTTTAGGATCAGAAATCAATTATGATAAATTATGTGTGTTCCAGTTTTAAGGGCTGTAACTAATGATTATTTTCATTTGTGATTAATCTGTTGATTATTTTTTCCATTAAATTGACATTTTAGAAAATGGTTAAACTTTCATAATTTATAAAAGCCCAAAGTTGTTTTGTCCAATGACATGATGATGAAGAAAAGCTGCAAATCCTCACGAGAGATATTTGCCAATTCATTTTGTATTGACCAACTAATCATCTAATTGTTTCAGCACTAGACCAGTTACATAGTTATTAGAACACAAGTGTTTCTCTTTGAGCACCAAAAGTCTGACATGAACCGACCTTTGTGGCCTTCACAGCCTTGGTGTTGGACAGCCCGACGCCCTTCCTGAGGTCGGTGAGCAGGTCTCGGGTCAGAGTGCTCCAGGCGCTTCGTGGCCCGACACCGTACATGATTTCACGGTCTTTGAAGGCGATGAGCTGTGTGCTTGTCACGTAGTGGATAGTGAAGGGTGGGCCCTTCTCCGTGGTTTCAAGGATCACAGACACACTGCCATTGGACACAAACTTGATGTCCAAGCTGAGGATGAAGTCTTTGGAGTTACCCAGCTGGAGGGAGACGCCTTCTGAGGACTCTGTGGTGGGGGGGAGGCAGATAAATGGGGCAGATGTTAAATATGTATTATCACAGAAAAATGTGATTTTTGATAAATAATAAAGGATATTTTCTCATGTATATTAGACTGAATGTGTATGTTTTTGTAAGTTGAACTTATATGTAACACATGTTTCATTTTATTTAGATATGTTTGTGTTATTTAACTAAGACCTTATGAATATTGTAATCCCTCAAGCTATGCTGAAATATTTTAATGTAAAGTAAAAAAGGTAAAAACCTAATTTAACTGACTTTAAGAACTTCTGACAACTACTGGATGAAAATGGCTTATTTTTAGCAGCCTGACTGAAAGTCTTTTAGAGTGCGTCCGTCTCCTTTAATACACTCTCCTTTGATGGTGCGCTTCTATGATAGCTTGTCTTTTTCCTCATGTTGCCAGAATTACTCTCAAATGACCAATAAGAGACAGTTAACTTTAGAAAAATCCTGCAGTCAAAACCCTCCTTTTGATTACCACAGATGATGTTCTTTTGTTATGACCTGTGTGAAGCGCCTAGCTCTGTGTGTGTGTGTGTGTGTGTGAGAAAGAGTCACACACACACACACACACACACACACACACACACACGCTCCTCATGGGATGTACAGTCCAGATGTGTCACTGTACACTGAGCTTAATTAGGACGAGGACAGAAAGAAGGCAACAGAGAGAGGAAAACAAGAGAGCAGGAGGAAGATGGAACAAGAGAGTGAAAGAAGTTGATGCGCTGCAGCAACGTTTGTATTTGCATCTCCACATCGCTTTTCTACAAAAGCTCAAAGATGCAAACTCAGACAATATTAAGTTTCCACACTGCCACTGCTCCTTATACAGTATATCAACTCTGTGTGCCAGGCACTTTTAGTTTTGAATTCATTTCAAACCCCTAAAGCACTATCTGCCTCTGAAATGATCTCTCCTTCGGCCTTGATACTTGGGAGCCTTGATGAGAAAAGGTTTTTTTTGTTTTGTTGTTTTCGCTGTGCAGACCAAGGATGGAGAGAGGAAAGAGAAAAGAGAAAAAAAAGGAGGGTAATGGAATGATGGGTCGCACAAGTGCCCTTAAAGCCAGCCCGAGACCAGAGAGAGTGAAAATGAGCCAATAGTGAAAAGACAATTGAGAATCAGAGACAGAGAGATCTCACATGACATGAGCAGAGAAAGCAGGAGCAGACGAGGCCGCCCGAGACACAAAGACAGTCGATCAGGAGGAGGATGAAGGAGAGACAGTCTGGCAGGGGCCTCTGCATGACTACGGCTCTTTAATGCACTCATAAATCCATTACTTAAGGCAATGCAGAGAGTAAGTGGATTTTTACTCTGGCCCCGTGATTACTCTGGCATCAATAAAGGATGGAAAGGGAATATAGATGAGATTCCACCTCCTCTGCTCTGCTCTCTGGCTGTTTAGCAATAAGGCAGGAGACAGAGATGAGAAATATATCACTATAAAAACATGCTTGTCCAGATGAGTGAGCATGTTAAAGGAACACTTGAAAACACATGTACAGCACGTGTTGTGCAAAAGATCAGTGACAAGAAAACACTATAGTATGGGATGTCTGTGCATGCAGCTTATTATGACCCATATTTAAGTTTGTTAGGCCGCAACCTCTAGTGGCAGTAGTATTTATGACAGGAGCAAAGGTGGAAGTCAGGTGAGGTAGTAAGAAGAGTGACGAAGAGATCGAGGTGGAGACTGCTGTTCGTCCAATATGAAACTACAAGTCAACGTTATTTTAACTTGTGTACGCAAATAAACAGTTCATGATCTTTTCCTAAACATAACCAAGTAGTTTTGGTGCCTCAAGTGCAGCAACACAGGACAAACCTTCGCAACTCCAAAAAGTATTCACCCCCTTAGGAAGATTTCATGTTTTTAGGGCTGTAAACAGTGATTATTTAAATGATGGATGAATCAGCTAATTCATTTCTCGAATAATCTTTTTGTCAATGAAATGTTTGAAAACAGTGAATAATGCCCATTATAGTTTCCCAGAGCCCAAGGTGACCAAGGTGACCTGTTCTAAATAGCTTGTTTTATAAGGCTAACAGTCACATTTCTATATATTCAATTAACTATCATATATAACAGAGAAATACATCAATCCCCTACATCTGACAGTTTGCTTTGTGCAACTTTCACAAAAGAAAGGTGCTCAGTTGCGGACAGAGTTGGTGCAGGAATGTGCAGATGGAAGGTTATTATCGGGGGACAGACGATTGATCCACTTGTCAAAAAATTTGAGAGGCTGTTCAACACCAATGCCCTAGATGCAGTACGGAGGGGAAAAAGGAGCAAACAGAAATAAGGGAGTAGAAGGAAAGGGAGGGAGGCAAAGACAAAAAGACAAACTGACAGCAGAGGGGGAAAAAACAAGAAAAGTTTAGACGAGAGAGCAGACTAAATGGACGTTAAAATGGATAGAGGTAATATGATTGCAATGTTTAGGAAGCACAAGAGGGCTGAGGGGCGAAAAGTGGGTGGAAATGAGTAAATAGAGGTGGAAGACTGACTGAAATCTGGGGATAGATGAGGAATATTAATGGAGACTGCCGGGGGAAGGCCGAGGAGTGATGATGAAAACATGATGATGTCGAGGAAAGAGAGCTATGATGGCGAGTTTGAGGCTGTAAGGCAAGGTGAGCGAGGTGCAGAAGAGAGAAGGAGAAAGAAAAGTGGGGAGACGGGAAATTAAAATAAATTGTTGACGATGATAAGCTAAAAACGGGGGGAAATAGGAGGAGGTGAAAATTACAGTAGAGGCAGCAACACAGGACAGAGAGAGAGAGAGAGAGAGAAATCAGCCGGAAATCAAAGGAGAATAAAAGACAGCTCAGTCAGAACTGGGTAAAAGATTTTTACTTCTACCAATTCCAAAAATAACTATCCTGACTATCTCAGGGCTTTGGTCATTTTACAGCTGTAAAACCAGGACACATTTCCAGTCTCTATTATAATAAATCGATTTTATTTATAGTTTAGATATTCTGACCACTCAAAGATTTCATTTCTTTTTGCATTTCACAATAAAAGAACACAGCAGAACACAATCAGTACATCACTCCAGGGCTGAACAAGTTAAGCAACATATCTAAATGCAGTTTTTCTAACCAATATTGGCACTGTGCTTTAAATTGCAATTATTTTCTATAACAACAGGCAGCAGCCAAGATCTTTTTGGTTATTTCGCCAATTCACAGAATCAATATCAGCTGACAACAGCTGAGTAAATTTGACAGAGACATTTGTCATTACAGCTGATGAAACCAACGGTCACTGGATGAAACTTTAACCAGCTCCTGTGATTGGAAAATTACACTCTTTCAAATCTGAATCAGGGTGCATCATTCCCACCACATACTGCAGCCACAAATACAATTCTGTCTGTGGCATAATAAAAAGGACTGAAGAAGGAGACAGTTTATTTTTTTTTACTATTTTCTCTCTTTATAGATCAATTTTAGATGCATAAGGGAGAAGAGGCTGCACATAATAAACGACTGGCTGGTGAGTTTCCTCAGTGCCATGTGAGCCTTTGATACAAAGCGAGGGGTGAATTAAATTTGATTCCTCGAGTTGAAACAGTGCCATCCCTCAGTCAGCTTTATTACAAGAACCCCCATTTTCTAAAGGCCTATTAACTAAGTACAATTAAAAAGATAATTCGGTGACAATTCATCCATTTGCAGAGATTTTGAGGTTCAAATCTCACTAAATCCCTTTTGTGATATCAACTCAATACCTGACTCATCAGAGGTTGATTAAAACAACTACATGGATTGTTTAATATCAAACTAGTGATGAAATTACCGATAAATCACTTGTGATTATGTAAAAGCTAATGATATCTGACTGATGCCCACCAAATGACCCTGCCGAGTGCTCTCAGCTGTACTGTAGCAGAATGAGCTTGCGATAGCTTCACGGCTCTGAATCCTGGAGAACCCGACACAGAGCTATTAAGGTTGATTTGCTTATATATAAATATAAAGATGATCATTATTAAATGGTTAAAGGAATAATCTGGTGATTTTCAATATTTTTGGGGGTCAACAAATACCATGAAAAGACCACAACTGACAATGAATTTGTTCTGTTTGGCCAAAGCCTGACCAACATTGTTGTCCTCAAACTATTAAACACATCAGCGAGCGATGTAGTTGCCCTGGGTGGCATGTTTGATGCCTTCATGATGGGCAACATGTAGTTTAAGTCAATCCCACACACACTGCCCTGCTGCTGTAAATTATTTACTTGCGTTTGCTAAAAACTGCAGAGCTCAGCTGTTTTAGGAAATTATTAAACCTTTGAAATAGCGAAGGTATATATTTGTGAGCTGTTTTAAAGATTTAGAACGTACAGTAAGTACTTGACTACCTGTCTGAAAACATGACACGATCAACTAGAGGTGAACAATGAAAGAGACTCATACTCAGTTGTGAACAACAAAAGGGCGACAGTTAACCTCCTCTCATTAAAGCCCATATGGCGTAGCTTTCAAAGAGCACTCTAACCAGACAACAGCCGAGAGCTTTATTTTGTCCTTGACCAACAAACAGAATTAAGGTTAATTGGCTACAGCTGATAAATTCATTTCATTCTCTGATACTCATGGTGTGGATGAAAAGGAGAAGTCCATAGTGAAAATAATACCGACTAGAGGTTTCTGTCTGCAGCTTCAGTGGGATGTTTTTGCAATTCATTTAGACGGCATAAATGTGACAATGCCTGACTAAGTGAACAAAATAGGATGAAATGTGTGATGTTGTGTCTGCTGGTTCTTTAATCATCATCATTTTAGGAATGTGTCATAATGTGGTGGGTCCACTGTCAACCAACACAGTCTGCCAGTATTATCGCACTGTGGCGGTGACTCACCACAGGCTATCATCCTATCCTGAGGGTCTAGTTGCATATCGAGCCTCCTACAGCTTCAGTTAACAGGAGATAAGCTCCTTGCCCTGAGGCCATCTGGGCTCATGGAAGGCTTACATACCTGGAGCGCTGAACTGACGCACGGAGGTAGCTCGGGTCTTGTCGTGGACACGGGTGAGGCCGCAACCTTTTGGCACGCTCCAGGGTGCTGTGCTGGCCCGGCTGTCTCTCTCCTCGGCTGTATCGTAGACCTCCACGTGGGGAGGGCGCTCGGTCAAGTTTTTGCTGTAATGACTCAAGCCATACTGAGCAATCTGAATTGCGTAAAAGTAGCCCTGAGGGCCCCACTGAGTGGACAAAGGCACGCCTGGGTGGAAAAGAGGGAGGCAAAGAAGCAGGATAAGGACAAGGATGTTAAATAAATACAGAAAATGATCTCTTTATGTGCAAGAGGCCACATACATTGCATTTGTATGCTTCTGCAGCTGGTTGCCTTTTTCTGTTGGTTACTTTTAGAGTGTATTGAAATGATAATCTAAATCTTGTGCTCACTTGATCATTTTCTTTATGTAAATGTTTTTCCTTTTAAGGTCTTTGCAGTCTATTTCAAGCAAATGTTCTTTTTTAGATGGCCAGTGTTACAACATCTAAGACTGAATCTGTTATGTGCAGTGTCACATTGGTTTCATAACAGTCATATCAATAAAACAGGTCAAAAATAAATTATTGAAACCAAACATGCACCATTTAAAACTTCCCAGTACCTAGATGAGACTGACTATGGAAATAACAGACATTCAAATCTGGGCCTGTTTTGTAAACACAGACACAGAAGACAACATAAAATAGTTACTGCAAAAAAGAAGAAGACAAATGTTAGAAAATAAACATCGCCGCTTTTGGTAAATGACTGGATGGTGTGGTGAAATTCAAGCTAAGCCACTGCACTTTACCGGAGGCAACCTTCCCCGTTCACGCAGCCAGAAATAGCTCGGCCAGGAGAATCACTCTGATTAACAGATAGTTCACTGAAAGACCTTGTGACAGCGAGAGCACATGTGCAACCCAAACCCCATCCTTTTGAGAAGAACATAATATACTTAGATTAGGGCTGGGTGATAACACGCCTCCTCCTTTCAAACTAATCATCACTGCATACACACAGCTGATCACTTATGTTCTGCTTTCCTTATTGCCATTTGTGTCGTTTTTGCCAATAGCAGGTAAATCTTACACAAAACACGAATAACACATTTTATTAATTGCTATCCTCCAAAGTACGAATCCAGTCGCTGACAGCAACTTAGGCAGTGAATGTCATAACAAAGAAAGACAGAGTATTTCTTTGTATCACAGAAAAGAGGGTACATGGGTTTTTATTAGCTTGTATGTGTATGTCTGATGTAGCGACGAGGGCCTGATCCCTTACTGACGTCCCGACCACAAACACTGGTAATTTCAATGGCTCGTCCAAGCACTATCGCTGAGGATTGAACCCAGGTTCAAGTGGTGGATGTGTGGTCTTTACTTCTGCATCACCTGAGCAACTCTATTGTACTAGTTGTGTACTAAAGTGCTCAATAGGTAGCCAGTGATTTTATTTTCATGGACTGTATGTACATTATTACCATGAGGAATTATTTCACCAAAACAATCCAAGCTTCTTAGCTGTAGAGCGGCAGTCACGCTGACAGGCAGAAGTAGATCTTGCACATTTTCCGACTGCTCTCCGCAGTGTTTCCAGTGCAGACAGCCTATCAGGATGGCACAGCCACATACATTCACCCTAATCCACAAAGATTTTTCATGTGTTTGTATTGATTTTTTTCCCCCCTTCAAAAGTCAAAGTGACATACAGATGACTATCAATAAAGTTGTGTGTCGCTACTCCCTGTACACTCACACACAGACGGAGCTGAGGTTGTGCATTTTTTTAAATGTGCACCAGAGGATAAATCTCAAATAAATTATTTGTTACAACTAGCTATTGTCTTCTTGTATGAGGGAAAATGTAAAGAAATCTTTTTTTAATGTATAGTCAGGGCAAGTCCCTATGAGGTTAGAGTGTTACTGGTGAGAAATATGCATGATTTAAATCCTTTAAATGGTTAGCAACAAACACCGGGCACCCTGCTTCATGGCAAACATTCCCAAGTAACGCATCTGAAATATGCATTTTCTTCAATTTAATCATCATTACTAATGGGCCATGAATTCATGCACCATTTTAATGTTTATTTTTAAAAAGGGACACAAGAACATATTATGAACCAATGCCACATAGCCACGTTTAAGTAGTAAAGTCGTCACAGACAAGTCCAGATTGATACATTTGATTAATGTGTTCATAATAAAGCACCAAAAATAAATCACACACACACACACACACACACACACACACAAACATTTGCAAAAAGACTCCCTTGTATTTATAGCACAGCACACCCACAAGTTTGTACATCTCTACTTGTGACAAACTACACTCCTAACAGTGTTAAGACCCACTGAATGCGGCGCAGCATCTATTTATTTTCTATGGGCTGCAAGTGAACTGCTTCTCAGGGCATCATGGGATGTCAGGTGGTGGGGGATTGAGCTCAGACACAAGAAAAAAGTTCCTCTTTTGTGTAACACTTGCCTCCATGACCATGCAAACAGTTGGAGAAGCTGGCCGGGCGGTCTGCTCGAACATTAGGTTCATTTAATATTAATTTGCTTCTCCAATTATGTTGTGATTCAACATAACTGCTGCCTAGATTACGTTCACAGGCGATGTTTTGTTGGAGAGGCAGAAATGTGAAGTTATTTGGACACTGGAGACTGTGGTTAGCGTCCTGTGTCCTGTGCATGTGTCCTGTGTCCTGTGCATGTGTAGGTCTACGTAAACAACAACAGCTCTTCCGTTAGTGAAAGACAGCAGTCGTGTTTAAATACTAGCACATTAAAACACATTGTCCCCTGTTGACTTTTGCAAGATTTAAACATCTTCTCCTAAACTTAACACCAGGTGCTGTGAGTGCCCACACATATACATTCACAAAAAGCGTATTCATTCTTTACTTGCTGCGAGCAGATTCTGTGAATCTTATTGGAAAACAAATGAAATACATTGTCAGTGAACATTTTACTGATACGTTCAGTGCCAACATTTTGTGACTTGCCATTTCCGTTAGTTACGTTAGTGTGGGAGATATTTCGTCTCCATTTACACGCGTTTGCTCTTGCATATTAGTTATAAATGCATAAATGATATAATTGTAACTTCAAGGAGAGGGGAGAGGGGTCAACACACACTCGTACTGTACTCAGAAGGAATCCGTGCCACCCACACTCGTTTGATTTCATGACTGTTCGTCAGAAGCAACAACCACATTTCAAAACACAACAAACTGATTAGATGATGAATGATTTGGTAAACGCAACGTCTACAGTATGATGATGAAGAACAGTGCCCAAAACTTGAGAAAATGTATCCAAGTAAATCCTATTAAAACAAGGAGGACGCACTCCTCTGCCCAAAAAATAAATTGGGCCAAGCAACTAAAGTATGAATATCCTCATCCTTCACCTCGGCCGTGCAGATACAAAGCCAAGGCAGCACAATCCTGCTGGGAAATTAAAACGGAGACTGGGAGGAGGTGGAATTTGTTCTCATTTAGGAAGCCTTAATCTGACAGAGGAGGGAAGGAGAACGCCGGTCCTCCCCTCTCTCTCAGACAGACTGTTCAGGGACCCTGAAGGATGAAATGAGATTTGGTGGAAACTAAAATGGGGTTTAATATAAAAAAGTTGAAAAAGAAACGAAAGTCAAAGTCAACATTTTGGGGGAGTAGAGAAGTTTCTCTGAGGGTCAAAGCGTTGCAACAAAGTGAGCTAGTTGCCCCATCCGGAGTCTGTCGGGGTAACTTTAGACTCGAACAAACACTCAAGGGCTTTATGTGAATGCGAGTCTGAATTCAGAGAAGGGCCAAATGTCTCCGTCTGTACCTGAGAGATTTGGGAGGAAAAAGGCCCTTTGTCAACCGACACTCAATCCACACCTCTTTAAAGTGAGTTAGGGGCAAAGCAATAAACACCATGTCACTTCCACTGCACTCTGACATGCGTTAGTCCTCGACAAGTTCATCTGCATTCACAGAGAAGGCGTGGCCGACTACACACTCACGGCTCTTGTTCCCAAAAACATGACATTAATTAGCCGGCTCTATTCAGACACACACATATAGAAACCCCAGCAGGGACCGCTTTGGTTCGGCAATGAGAGCCTGTAGCTGACAGACACACGGGGAGGCAGATAGAAAGAGAAAGAGCAAACAACTGGACGTTGGGAAATAGCCTTATTTCAGAGATTGATGCTATTAAGCAGAAATGCCTGCTGGTGTTGGGACTTAAAGAGTCACATTTGAGAAATAAAGCAAGTTAGAAAAAGTTAATTTGCCTTTTTCAGTCTTTTCAGTCACGCGAACACAAACACCAGAAGGACTCTTCTATTCTTTGTGGATCGCTGCTTTGCTTTCTGCGCTCCAGGCTAACACTTTAGCATCATGAGTGATAGAAGGAGGCTAGCTTTATCAACAAGATGCTGCAGGAGCATCTGAAGAGTTCTGCAGCTTCACGTTACAGATGGAATCAAACGTTGCACACAGATAGAGAAGGTTTTGGGTGGCTAAGCTTATAATACACTTTTAACATTAGTAAATGTGCAGTACATATATATATATATATATATATATATATATATATATATATATATATTTATA
>JAVQJD010062425.1:0-13340 GCA_036023655.1 Nannoperca australis | reverse complement strand
CCTAAGTGTGTGTGTGTGTGTGTGTGTGTGTGTGTGTGTGTGTGTGTGTGTGTGTGTGTGTGTGTGTGTGTGTGAGAGATACAAGTGAGATTCATTAGATTGAAAATATATGGATAGCGTTGAACACAAATGGTGCATGTGCGTGTAAACACAGGTAACACATATAAATGCACACACAAACAGTGTTTATATGAACACAACAAACCAGATTACTGGAAGAAATCCAGTTACAGAGCAGACTTGTCAATGCATTAACATGACAAGTTAACTGGTTTCTGTAACATCCACTTGCATGCTGCAGGGCCAGTAATCCGATTCCTCCCTATGCACAACTTCATTTTGTAAGTACGGTATGTACGTGTTGGTATCTGCGGGCACAGTTGCAGGCGTGTATAGTCCCTAAAGTCACACATTTTGGGCGGCACACAGACTATGACCATGACCGAATGACAAATGTGCGTAGATGTGAGAGTCAGCAGTGCAGGTGCAGAAGGTATAATTAGGATTTAAGTGATACAAAATGCTGCTCCCTGAGGGTTGTTTTTCTGCTTTTGTTGGAGCAAGTGGTCTGACAGTGCAACAATTAGCTTTCTGCAGCAGAAATGTACCTGTGCTAACCGGGTTTCTTTAGGTCTCTTACCCCGATGAAGACTGCGTTTCTTGTTTACATGACGTTTAAGAAATCAGGACAACTGGTGAATGCACTGAAACAGTCACCTACTTTAGTCTTCTACACTGTGTGATCCAGTCAACCGAAGTCCACAAACACACAGACGCTTTTTTTGGCTTCAGAAAAGCGATTGATAGTTGAAAGAGAAGGGGGAAGGAGGATGAGAGAGGCAGAGAAACAGAGCAGGAGAGAGAGAAAGACAGAGGTGTAGGCGGACGAGGAGTCGGAGATGGGGGAGGGCTGTTGGCCTCGTCCAATGCTCGTCTCCGTTGCTATGACAGCATAATCTGTGGACAAGTGTAGCTGTTAAGGGGTGAAGGTTTGCAAATGTACACTGGGATGGCCTAGAACACACTGTCTGTGCATGTTAATGTGTGTGAGGTTCAGAGGAGGGCGAAATGTGCACCCAGTTGATCCCTACATCTTAATCCTGTGGCAGTGACTTTTCTAAAGGAACGATATGGACCATCAAACAAAATGGCACCCGCTCTTCATTTGAATAACAGCTGGCATGATCATGCAGTAAAACTATGAAGTGCGTTTAAAGAATAACATTTAGAGTATAGAAAGGGTGATGTTTTATACTCAGGAGTTAAACTGTAATGATTCAGGAATTATCTTTCAGACTGAGGCTCTTAAGTGACTAAACACTAGAAAGTACTGTATTTCTAAAATTCACCATCAAAGAAAAAAGAGGATACGTTTCACTTCAATTGATATGCTATTAGACATTAATTTATCCTCATCAACAAAAGAGTGACAAATTGTTCCCCAGGCTCAAGATCAATGCATAATCTGATTCAATTTGTGTTTACAACAAATTGAGACAAATCAGGTTGTAAAAGTGTGATCAATCCAGACGTTTAATGGGGATCCATTTAAGCCGGTTTGTGGCATTATTTGGCCCAGAATTAATCTTTTTTATTTGCGAGATGAAACTTGATCCTTTCTGCAATGATTTTCTGCAAAGAGTCATAACTCAAGCATCAAGTTCCCGACCAGTTGTAAAGCGAGTGCTGAATGTCCCCCAGAGCGCTGTTTAGCGCTGTCTGCGTGTGGCGGTTGTGTTTGTCAACCCACGGGGACAGACGCAGTGTGTGTGTGTGTGTGGGTGGGGGGATTCAACGTGAGTCAAAAGTGTCTCTCTCTCTTTCTCCCCCTCTCCCCCTCTGCCCCTCCCACCTCCCCCTCCTCCACCAGTGCTCATGCTTTGGGCAACATAGTCAGGCATTCAATCATTAGTGCTCAGCTAACCAGTAAATTAGTCACTGTGCTAAGATAATATTTTCAGAACATGGCAAGAGGCCAAGGCAGTCAGTTATAAAAGTATGTGATGCTGAATTTGATTAACTACTTTCTCAGCTTTGCAGGAATTTCCCCAAAAGAAGAAAAACTAATGATATTTTTTGTGTAATTACTTGTTCAAATAATATCTATTTAAATATCTTCATATTTAAATATGTGCCTATATACTCTTACACTCTTTCCCTCCTGACTTTAATATTCTGTTTTGTGGTGGCTCGCTGAGTAACAACTCTGCGCTGTCCTAATTGTCTCCGTCACTCCGTTGAGACAAAAGACCCTGAGATTTAGTTCTTCCTCTTCCTGCTGGCCCCTATTTATTAATTCTGTCTTCGGAGGTGCGATGGATTTGATTTCTGATTTCTTTATTATTTATTTCTCCTCGCTGGCGTGACCGGTCTAGTTAGCAACAAGGGCTAGCTAAGCCTGTCTCATTGCCCTCTGTAGAGAGGCTGTTCCAGAGCGCTAGAAAGGCAATCTCACCTGGCAAGTGGAGGTTGTGGGGGTTTGGAAGAGATCCCTGCAAAGCCCCCACCAATGAGACTGGGGTCTGATACGGACCCTCTCTGGAGGGGAGGAACAGATCAAATGAATCACAATCAAACTGTGACTGAATCGTTCGTCTCAAGAACAAAACCATTCCACCGCAAGTAAACTGGACCTGCTTTAGAAAGATGCCACAGTGATAACAATGGTTCCTGTGTTTGTTAGCACAAAGTGTGTAGCAGACAAACCACCTCTTCCTGGAGTGTAATCCTCCTCCCCTCCCTAACAATCCTCCCCATCCGCCCTCTGGTCTCTCTAGACTCCAGGCGTTCCCTCCCTGAGTGATCTCGGGCTTTTCCAAAGCACTTAGCCACAGACCAGCGCCACCAGATTGACTTTGGGCCTCATAGGCTGCTCAGTGGAATAAAATTACCTTTGCCTCTCGTACACACACACACACACACACACACACACACTGGCAAGCCAATTAACAAGAAGCATGCATGAAATTGAAAACATAGCAGCAATAACACACATTTAAGCTGCCAGTAAACAAGGAGATTCAAATGCATATGAAGAAAAAGATTGAGTGCCAGAGCCGTTGCACATATTATTAATATACCATGGAATATTGTGTACGGCACATTCCCTCTGTCCACAGTTGTCTATTAACACCAAATTCAAACATTTCCAGTCTCAAGCATGCTATTAGTAATTTGTAGGTGTCTAGGTTAAAGATGGGCGTGGCTTATTGCTGTTGTTTCATCACATTTCAATGACTATATGTCAACAGGTAGTCAGGGCCCTGCTCAAACTGTGGTTCTGAGTCTGCTTTAATCTGGACCTCTAGACATGTTTATAGTTTATTATTATTTAAGAAGGGACAATGTACATTAATTGACATGGGCACATAAGTCCATCATGTAAATGGATTCAAATGTAGCCATACAGGCTAATTGGGATGCAGTTAGCATCCAGGGATGCAGTCCATAATGATGAGGCTAAAACTGTAGACAGACAAAGAACTAAACGTGAGCCGCTTTCTCTCCTCTAGTCATTCGGAAGGACACACACACCCACTCACTCAAACACACATGCATGCAAGTGTCTGTCACCCAAGAGACCCCTGACATGGGAGCAGTGAGCCTGGCAAGAGTTAAAGAGTTTATGGAGGGGTAATTGCATTCTGGGCAATATAGTTTCTGACAGCAGGGATTTCCTTGTCAGGGGAAAGCCTCTGGGATGAAGGTGTGTCAGACGCTCGCTATATAGAATGCTAAAGTGTACATTTGTGTTAGAGTGAGAGCATGTGTGTGTGTGTGTGTGTGTGTGTGTGTGTGTGTGTGTTCCTGGAAACAGAGGAGTGTAAAGGTGTATTGTTATTACAGGAAAGAATGTGATGTACTCCAAACCATCTGGTTGCGGTTAAAATGGAAACTACCACTCATTCTTTATCTTTCCTCCTGTTTTTTCCCTTTCCTCTGCCCTCCCTCTCTCTGCTTTCTCGCTCTTCATCTCTGCTGCTCCGTCTATCTCTCTCAACCCTCATTGCCATCTGTGCGATAATAATGGCACACCAGTGGGAGTTCGACTGGTGTCTCTCTGACAGTAATAAACAAGGCTGATGCCGTGGCATGCATTCGAGGTGGGAGAAAATTAAACAGATAAGAGGCCGCATATTGTGGCTAGAACGTGCTGCTTCCAGCAAGTGAATCCTCCAAGACGCCAAGAGGAGCACTCAACGTGCCCGGGAATAGAAAACATGCTGGGAGGGGGCCAAGGAGGGAGGAGGACGGATATAAACCAGGGAACAGGTGATGAGAGTGCTTTTCTTGGTGACTGGGAGAAGTTGAAAGTGTCGGCGATGGCGGCTCAACGTCAGTGTGTCACGGTGTGCTGATTTAATTAACACACAATGAAGGCTTAATGATCTCTTGGCAGCTCAATCAGGGTGCTAATACAGTCAGTGCAGTACAGACGAATCAGCCATCTTTTTTCTGTAGTTTTTAAAAAAATGATCTTTGTTTATTATTTTTAAGCCATCTAAGCTGAATCTACAGCTTGAATAGAAAAGAAAACTAATGCTTTAAAGCTTCACATGCATTTTTACATTAACAGTAAATCAAATGATGACTCTAACCTACAGAAAGACCACCCAGCCTTCACACTATTCCAGCCCTTTGTTGTGTTTTTTCAGCATGTTTACTGTTTTCTGTCAGTTCTCTGTTAAACCCACTGAACGCTACCTGCCCGAGACAAAGATAGTGACTAGATGGTGAAGAAAGAACTATTTAATTAAATGGAAACCAATCAAGAGCTAAAGGGAGAATAAGCACTGACTTACATTCAACAGGCAGATAAACATCTAATATATATTTTTTTTGCTGGATGTTGAAATAACCATGTGTTTGCTAATTTGTGTACAACCAATATGTCCATCTGACCCTCAGATTTGACAAAGCACACAGCTCATTTGGCCATTTTATATCCAAATCCAGAGCATGAGGACTCTAATAATGGGTTGCAACCTTCTGCTGGGCAGTGCACCATCAGTGCACGTACTGTAAGTGTGTTGTTTTCAACACATTAGAGAATATGGCTGCATGTGCATCTTTGTGCTCTCCATGCAGTGCGTCCTAGTGTTAATCTCATTAGTGTGTTTTCCTGTAATTGTGAGTTTTCTGAAGCCGACTTCTCAGTGCCATTTCCTCGGCCCTCCAACTCCTCAACTTGCAATTGATTTGTATCGATGTCTTTGTTAGTTTTAATTAGCAAGATTTAACAAGTTTAATTATGCGATTGCATTAGAGCACTCAGATTGGTAAACAGCACAGAGTATCTAATTAAGGCTCTTTCGCAAACATGCACAAATACAGAGTATATGTGCACATTCTTCTACATACACACAGCAATCTCCTCATGACAAACATACATTGTTAATTTGCCCATTATTTAAATAAATAATAATGTGACTAAAGCTGTCAAGAGAATTTAAACTAAGATTAGAAGCTGTTGTTGATGGATTCTGCTGTTATGTAGGTGCATTGTGGGAATCCTACACATTGTAGGATTCTGACAGAAAGTGACAGCAAATAGAAAACTGAGCTGTGCACTGCAGGCGGTCATCTTTGACAGCTTTAAATAATGATCAAATCCAACACAGTGATAAAAGTGCATCGACTAATTACGATGATTAATCACAGTGACGTCTTCCTGTGATTAACCCACACAGCCTGTGGCAGTTAGTTTAAAGATGGTTTGATAAAGAATATCTTAAAGCAGTCAAATAAAATACAGTAAGACTAAGTATTTAAATTCTTTTTATAATTTTCATGATTTCACAGCAGTGACTTTGCAGTAAAATATCTGAGTGATCATCAAAGGATGAAAACACACTATTTGCATTAAAACAAATGCACCTACAGCATTTATTGTTTGTAGACAGTGAGTGAATGAATAAGAGAAGCTGTTTGTTCTGTTTTCACAAACAAAAGTATACAAGTATGTTACCTTCCACTTTAATGAATGTAGGTTTTGTGAGTGAAACTACAGAAGTCACTTGTTGTCAGGATTTTCTTTGCTGTAGGTGACGGCCCTTTGATTGAATACAGCCCGGACTCATGGTGCAGTATTGCCAAATGAACAATGTTCCAAACAGAGCAGCTGATGTCTCAAGAGGCGACAGTAGACTCATTGTACTCATGAGCACTTTATAATTTCCTTGGGATTTTATTAACATCATAACATGCACTCTTCCTTCTGCTGTAAGAAGCTGTTTGGAGTTTAATCTCCAACTTGATTTAAAATAAAGTCGTTGTCCTGCAGAATAACTGGCAGGTCAGTGGCACAAGAAGTATTTCAGTACATAAATCAGTGAGCGGCGATATGGCAGCTCATCATAAAATGTTGCAGTACATTCTGCCATGTGTATACGTCTTTTGTAGGTGTGCTTGGAGACATAACACACGTGCACACACATATTTCAAATGTTATCCAGCTCTGCCACACCTGTCTGTGATGCTTCATCACAGGAGTCATGAACTTATGGAGAAAGCCGAAAGCAAGAGGCAGAGATGAGGTTATAGGAAGTGTTGGGCACATCAAAGGTTGAGGGATATTCCTGCATTATTCTCTATAATGATGCACAAACACGCAGGATGTGTGCTGTACAGTAACAATACTCAGCGGTGAGGCAGAGGAGACTAAGCTAAGGAGATAGTGAGAGGACAAGGGGAAGAGAGGAGTAGGAAGTAGACGTACAGTAATTTGGTGGTGTTCCTAATCAAGGCATCCCTTTCAAGTCAGCATGTTTGATGTGTTAATAGGATGCAAATGTATGCAAATGAACCATCCTTTCCATCCAAAACTCTGACTGAGTTTGCATTGCCCCCTCCTGCAGGATGGAGAACGAAATAAATACAAAAAGAGAAGTACTATTGACTTTTTTTTTGGGGGGGGTAAGCTGCCCACAGAGTCCCTGTAATTTCCCATGCCTACCTTGGGGAATGTTTCCCCGGTGCCTGAACTCTGGCACAGCAGTGAATTTCAGCATACATGCAGAGAGGAAGGTAAAATGAAAGTGACAGTAAAAAAAGGAAGATGCAGAGTAAAATGTATATTTATATAAAGGATTGCTGAGAAAAGAAGAAGGGGGAAAAGGGGAAAGAGGGAAGGAGATTGAAAGAGACAGAGAAGGACAATAGAAAAGAGAGAATAACTGAAGACAAGCTGTGTCTGCAATACTAAGCAGGTCTGAGTTCCAGCGCTACCTGGGAGCTACATCAGCCTGCTGATGTATGTTTTCACTGTAGTGCACTTTACTCTGAAATGGCAGCGGCGCCCCAAACCAAGACATGTCTGACTCCCACTCTGACTAACAAGCAGCAGCCCTCTGTCGGTGTGTTTCCAGAAGAGCAGGGGCTTGAATACACGCATGTAAGCACACATGTTGGCATGCATGAAGCGCGTGGACACTATAGCGAAGCAACCACAAACGGATGTTTCACAAACATGAGGACGAGGTTCACGTCTCTGCGTACAGCTGCTGCCTCGTACACCTCCTCCTCCCTTGAATGAATATTTAATGCTTTCTCATTTCCAAATCTGGTCAAGGTCACTGTCACGCTGACACTTAGCTAATGGCCGTTTTGACATCTTCAACTAGAGACCTTATAATTGTCCTATAAGGCTTCAATTTTTCTAATTACTGACAATTAAATCTTACCTGAACGCCAGAAATGGCCGGTTGAAATGCTTTTGTTTCATGAGTAGTGTGCTATTTATAGCTTATTGTAACAACATTGTTTTTTCTGACTAATTCCTTTTAATCCTATTTGTTACTGCAACTTTCTAATATGTGAAGCTCTTAAAATAGTTGTTTTTGTGAATAAAAGTGACACATCAGCAGGAACCTCGGTTTGCTCTTGAAGATGGTGATGTATGGTTGAAAGCAGCTTATCTAAACCACGTTACCTGTGATGTCGGTTGTAATCCCTCATAGCACACGAAAAAAAAGTGTGGCATGTGCACAGTAGCTCAGAGTTAAACCAGGAAGTCAATCTGTGAACTGTGATGGATGTTTACAATGTGCCAATACCCACACATGCAGACTTGAGACGTGACGTGCACATTCAGACAGCGCCACGTAGTAAGAAAGTGTCTGGAAAATGCCAAGAAGTCGTACACTTAACCCACAGCTATAGTACCTACTTGGCGCTATTAGCATCTCGCAATTCATCATGATCTACCATCAGACTTCCTTTTAATAAATTTGCCTAATTCCCAGGTGGCATAGATCACCTTAGTGAGCACAATGTTATTACTACTGATAAGAATGATGTCCAGGACTTTGAAATTAAAACCAAAGTTATAATAAACCAGAAATCCTATGTGCAGCATTGTATTCTGTTCCGTGGTTACTTGTATCAAGACCGAAATGCAATGCAAAAAGCAATGCATGCATGCATTTGTTGTCTTTTGGAAATATACCATTATACTTTTTAAAACATAATTGGGTCTTTTTGAACCGTTTAGGACTCTGTTGGTCACATATGCAACCAATACATAACAGAAAACTAACTAAGGGTTGTAGTGAGGTGCCGATCACTGGAAGTACACTTGAAAGCCTTGAAGACGGCCCGGGGGCCGAAACATCATCTGAATAAAAGAGAAATGCATACGGAGCCAGAGTGTGCGAGTCACAACTGCAACCAGCACATACTTTCACAAAGTATTCCAAAAATAATCTCTCCTGAAATGTGGGTGATGTGTTGATTCAAGGAGTAAGAATCCTGTAGCCCACTCACAATGCAGGGAGAAAATGGGATTAAATGGCTTCAGTTCCAACACACATTAATAATAGTGGCAACACTTTTAGAGAAACAATCATGTGGCATTTTATTAATGCTTTTATACAATCAGGGAAATAAATGTGAAATATGAATCATGCTGCTTAGTCATAACTTGTTTTGTATTGCTTTTGACTCATGAAAACAGAATCAACTGCAGCCTTAATTGAATCAATGAATTAAACACACATTCCATATGATTTATCAGTGCTACCTAATCTGCATGTAACATGTTTCTTATTGCATATAAGAGTTTATTAGAATGTGTGTGTGTGAGTGTGAGCGTGGGTGGTTGTTTGTGTGTGTACATAAACACTGCTGGCTATAAAAAGATAATCATGTGCTGCAGAAACATAGCCAATAATGAAGCCATTATTTTTCTTTTTTTTGGTTTACTGCAGGGCTGTTTGTGCCTGGCCAAGAGTGGAGAAACTATTTCAGGGTTGTGAATGCTTTCCTTCAGGCGAGAGAGTGATCATATAGGAATCCTTCCATCTTCCAGATGTGCTCATGTTTGGCCATAGGTTGAATCCATCTGTCAGGGGATGTCATGATGTACTGTAGGTCTGCCTGTCCGCTTGTTACTGAGAGAAAGGAGGAGTGTGTGGATGAGTGATGGAGTGAGTGAAGGAGGGACGGAAGGAGATAAGTTTGCGTGCACTCCTGTGTGCATGTCTCAAACGTGAGTGGAAGAGATAGTATCTCCAGACTACAACTCCCATATCTTTAGTAGAGGAGAGGAGGTGTGTGTGTGTGGGGGGTGATGAGATGATGGCAGTGATCCTGATGGATGCCAACAAGCTTCCGTGTCAAAGTCTAGCACTTCTCGTGTTACCAGAGCTCAACCTGACACACACACACACACACACACACACACACACACACACACACACACACACACACAATACCATGCACAAGCTAACAGACAACACACACTGTAAACATTCACATGTAGAACAGGAACAAGAATGGACACGTAGACATTTAAACATTGCCTAACAGTTTACAGTTGCAGTTATGTACTAAGACCACACTCAAGCTGCAATCTCAAGTCCAATTCCAACCTTCAGCCTAAAATCACACTTTTACCCCCGAAAAGCCCTTTGGAGAGAATAACAATAATAATAATAACAATAATAATAATAATAATAGGAATAAAATTGTGCAGAAACACCTGCTCACACGTGTAGTTCCTTGTTATATACTGTGTATCATGTTTACTCAGTTCACTTAAAAGAAGACACAAGCCACCACACTGTATTCTGATACTACCTATTATGCACCATTTACTAAGTTTGTGTTCAGTTGACATGTTTTTTAACAAATGCTTCTGGTAAAAGAAATCAGAAAACTGCACAAACGTAAAGTCGAATGTTTTGTTATTCTTTTGACGTTTGCTTTGAATTTTAGCTCCAGACTTTCAGTTGTGCATTGAATTTTGGGACAATAGTGTCCATCAACTGCTTTTAACAAATCAAGCAAATTTATTCTGCATGCTGACATCTTTGTGTTACATTTTTTTCACTTCGCACTGAAAACCCAGATGAAATTAATATGTAGTGTAGAATTGGGACACCGCTGCCAAACACACCCTGCTGGGACCATTTAACAAATCTGTGTTCCTTTCTGTGGATCTCTGTGTGTATGGAAGTTGTTTGGAGCCAAATATCAGAGGCTTATTTAGTATTGTTACATGCTGGGTTCTCTTCACATGTACAGTGCAGCGACTCCATCGGCTGTCACAACAGTCCACATTTAAAAAGCAATATTGTCTCCTGTTCATGCTCTAACACACAAACCGCACCTTTTGTTGTAAACTCCTCCGCAAGATGCTTCCCGAACTTTGTTGGCTCAGTATTGGAACATTTTCCTGTAGTACTTGACCAACTATAATAACACTGAAGAAAACAATAGTGTGAGGTGAGGCGCTGACTACCTGCACAGCCAGTTAACATTAAAACTGAACTACCGTCAAACCAGAGGCCTCTGTCTCCCAGTCCTGTACTGAACCATGGGAGAGAGCCAGGACAACATGCCACGATGCTGAAACAACATTTGGTGTTAATATGGTGTTTTATTTGCTTTTATCTCCTGCGTTGCACATGCTGACTGATTTAATATTCCCCACGTTAACCATGCAGAAATAAAAGGTTTTCACATTCAGCCCTAGCGAGCGTCGTCGTGTTGCTAAACAAATGTCCAGCTGGTTCCCGCTGAACACACCAGGGATCCACGTGCACGACATTATTAGCTACACTGACATGCCCCATTCTGACTGTGTATTACTGTATTATCTGCACTGGGACTGTCGTGAATAATTTGTAAAGGGAGAGAGTGCTTCATCAAACTTTCATTTTCAAATGGAGCCACAGTACTGGCCTTGCATTGTGAAACTGCGAGAACAAAGCCCTCCGAAAAGTCAGCTGTGAATACAACCTAAACGCTTTGTTGTGCTTTGGGAATGAGGGAAGTGCCAAAGAAATAAGTTTTACTATTATTTCTTTGTTGAAGGGCCCAGCGGTGGGACTTGCTAATTGCAAAATTTTCTAAAACGTTACTGAACATTAAGACCTTGCAGCAGTTCAGTAAGCTTTCCTCAGCCTGTCGGCGGCTCCTCCAGGAACGTTATGCTAAGAAATTCTATTGTTCAATCAAAATGACCTTTGGCTTTGGACCTTTTGTAAAGGCACAATAGTTTTTCCCTCCTAGGAAAAGACATTTTCAGCATGACAATTTAAAAAATACTCAAAGTGAGTCTTTTTATTATGGTAACCTCCCAACCATACCTCTTTTTTTACACACTAAATGGGTTCCTCCTCCTCCTCCTCCTCCTTCCTCTTGTGTACTCTCTTGCCCTCTCTGTCACGCTCCTGAGATGGAAGACGCCGGGCATTTTTATGTGACAACTCGTGTCACAGCATCATGCAGAGCAAACAGAATGTGAAAGCAGGAAGGATAAAAGGAGTGGATCTGGATGTTAAACAGATTTACGGTGTCCAGAGCAAGTTGGGATGTTTACTTTTATGTCGACGTGCCGTGTGAGCCGCTTGATTCAGGAGGTGGCAGCAAACTAAAGTACAAAGTGAAGGTTTTATTAAGGTCACAAAGTAACTTTATACCTCCTCTATTAGTGTACGGCAGGCTGGCTTATGGAGATACAAAGGGCAGATCGATCAGCATTGCAGATGGAGCTGCGCGGGGCAGAAGTCAGTGGAATTAGCTTTGATATGTGTTATAAATCAGCTGATAGCGACTGGCGAGCTGGCGACGCTGGCTGCTAATGTCTCCCAATGTGATCATATAAAATCTGCTGGCTAAAATAATGTTATGATGGCACACATGCTCACACACAGTCTGAATCACTGCGCACTATCTTAGAGCTGTCTGGAGGAATAACATAATCATGTTGATGGGATGATTTCTGTAAATAATGTTCTTAGAGAATGAATAACATGTGATCTCAGATTCCCTGAAGGCAGAAGGGAAATGATCATATGATGTTGTTTAGGAAAGAGAAGAAGAAACACTTATACAACAGCTTATTATTTCACTCTTTTAATTTCTATCTGAAACTTAAGACGCGCTCTCCACACTCCACACTGATAATTATGCATCCATATATATGCATATACAGTTGATAAAAGCATATTTCCAGGCTTTTTAAACCTTGTACACTATTGAGATATAATTACACAACATCAAAGCTTTGGAAGTTGTGCTGTTGCCAGCCGCTTATAAGAAAAGTAAATGAAACATCCACACACACACACACACACACACACACACACAGGGATGCAGGGTGGTGCTTTCTTTACTGTACTTTAATAAATTCACAGTAATGTGCTTCTACCTTCAACTGCTGGAAATAGCTCTTTGTTTTTAATTGTGTTGTACTGCCAAGAACATTGGAAATGACATTTAAGCTGCATCATTTGTTTGTACTTTGATTAGTACAGTTTGTCATTATGAGTATTTTGCATGTTACTGTGTTGAAGGACGCCTTTTTAACATCTGGCCGGCGACAGCAGAAAGGGTTAACTGGCTCCTTCACAGCTCTTTTCTTTGTTAATCAACGAGCATTGTCACTGTCAAATACATTCATTAAATAAAATACATTTTAAAATGTATTTGAAAGACAAAAGACCAGCTAATTTATGTGTCATTGTTTTAATTACAATGGATTTGATTTAGGTTTTTTTTCGTTCTAGTTTATCTTGGATTTACACTAACTTAAACATTACAAATGAACCAAGAAGTGTAAACGTGATCTGTTGATAGAAATATCACTCACAGATATTCAAACTCAGTGTCCAGCCAACTAGATCTGAATCATAAATATCAGTGGTGGCCATGGTAACAGTGGTAACATAAATCATGATCATAATTTGATAAAAGTTAATTTAATTTAGAATTTAGTTTCCCTAAATATATAAAAATATTCTTCATATTCTCTTCATGTTCGTGTTGTTTTTAGGTTAGAGTTTTTATCCAATCAGAATTCAGCTAGCTTGTGTTGCCAGGCTGTATGAAATCTG
>JAVQJD010062421.1:0-10401 GCA_036023655.1 Nannoperca australis | reverse complement strand
GTTGTTTAGCTCCTCTCACCGCCTTAATAAACTTGTACTTTGACTCTGACCCACTCCTGAACGCTTCTTCCTTTTCCAACCGTAGCTGTCTGAGCTTAGCTGTGAACCAGGGTTTGTCACTGTTGTAACTCACCCTGGTGAGTGATGTCAGTCATCACAGAAGCTGATGTATGATGTGACAGCCTCTGTGAACTCATCCAGACTGTCGGTAGCAGTCCTGAAAACATCCCAGTCAGTACAGTCCAAGCACGCACGAAGATCCTCCCTGGCTTCACCGGTCCACTGCTTTGATGTCCTCACAACAGGTTTAGAAAGCTTTAATTTCTGCCTGTATGAAGGAATCAGATGGACCATGACGTGGTCAGAGTCCCAATGCAGCGTGGGGGACGGCGTGATAGGCCCCACTGATATAAGTGTAACATTGATCAAGAACATTCTCCTCTCTGGTCGGGCATTTAATAAACTGTCTGTATTTTGGGAGGTCGTGGGTGAGGTTTCCTTTGTTAAAGTCACAGAGGACGATAACTAAGAAGTCCGGGTTTGTCCGCTCCACACACAGTATCTGGTCGGCGAGCATGCGCTGTGCCTCCTGCACGTTGGCCTGCGGTGGGATGTAAACACTCACACAATGTAATCTCTGTCCTCTCTGCTTCGTCACAGTTATGTGTTGGCTACATTGACCATGTAACTTATAGGGACCATTCGCGAAGTGGATGCTGCAACACTACGCTTCTACTGTAATCCAGTAAACTGGTGTGCTATTGCGCGTATGTTATGCACCACAGAGATCTGCTCTACAAACCTAAAAATAGCCCAGTCTTTTATTTATATTTTGTACTTGAGGTGTGTGCAGCCTTTGTACTCAGAAAGTCACCACTACTATCCAGGAAACCTTGGGGTCTTGACTACCCTGTGTTGGCATGTATTTCACCAGTACTCGCTGGTGGTTGCTTAGTAACTTTATCCCTTCAGCCTAATTTGTTGATGTTGATGTACCTGTCTTGTTTTGCCTGCGACTAACACAACCGTATGGCTTACGTTCTCTGCAGGTGTAGCTAGGAAAAAGATACATTGCGTGGCATATCTGCTCCGCGAATGGTCCGTATATGTTACGTGTTCAATGTAGCCAAAGCGTTGGTTTTATAGTAAATGTTTACAGTTTGCCATGCTGTTATTCTTTATTGCTCTGTGCACATAAAAAAAGAGGAGGTTAGGTGTAGTGACGCTACAGACACAATGCAAGTCACCTGATGAGTCAAATCATTGATGTTTAGAGTGCAGCACTAAAGTACAGTGACTATATATCACAGTAGTGATGATTCCATCATGAAGGCTCTGGAAAGACTCGTCCTGGAGAAGCTCCGGCCCCTGGTCCAAACATATTCGGACCCTCTACATTCTACACCCTCTATTTTCAACTGTTTATTATTGTTTTTTCAATAATTTTATTGAGCAGTGTAACTGTATCAAAAAGCAATTTCCCTTCTGGGATTAATAAAGTATTTCTGATTCTGATTTTAGAATTTAGATTTGTGTTTATGTTTTGTTTTGGTTCGTCCATTAAAAAAAAAACATGAATAGAATCCAAAGGGGGTGCCACGTGACATCATTGTGTGATGTCATCGCTCTGTGACATCATCGTGTGACATAATTGATGATGTCACAGAGCGATGGAATGCGGAGTGCTTTGATACATCACATCCTTTGATGTGTTAGAACTGTTGAAACTATAAGTCGGAGCAGGAAAGTTCCACTTGTTCACTCTGTATTTTGCAACCACGATGGAAGCACCACAAAACCAGACAATCGTCAGACCAAAAAGAAGAAACATGGAGAAACAGAACTACACCAAGGAGGACTATGCAGAGTATTGGTATCACCAGAGCCAATACAATTATAGACCTCGCTATGGAAGAGTCAGATATGACTTGAGAGAGGAGAACGCCGCTCTCAAAGCCCAACTGGGCGATGCCCAGTACAAGCAGCACACGTCTCACTGCAGACATAAAGCAGCGGAGCGAAAGGCCTACGAGTTCAGGATCCAGCTGGAAGAGGTTCGTAGTAGGTATAAATACTCCACTGAAGAATCTGAGCGGACCATTAACAAGCTCAAACACCAGCTGGAACAGGCCCGCAGCGGTGACACCAAGTCTTACGAGGAGGAGATTCAAAAGCTCAGATTTGAGCTGAGTGAGGCTTGCATTGAAAAGGTTAATGCTGTTACCAGGCTGGTTCATGCTGACAAGATCATTGCTAGCCTGAACCACAAACTGGACACAGCCACCGAGAAACTGCTGCAGCAAAACAGCAAGCCTGCTGTAAAGCGCTATGACGAGGTTCCAACTACAAGCAAAATGGCTTTCCAGACAGACCTGATAGAGAAGCTGCAGTATCAGCTCCTAAAGGCCCAGAAAGACCTGGAGGAGCAGGCTGCCAAACACAGGGAGGACCAAGAGGGTCTCCGATGTAAAACTGAGGGTCTGAGAGCCAACCTCTGCACCAGTGAGGCCCTTAAAGAACAAGAGAAGAAGGCCCTGGACCTGGAGGAGGAGCTCAAGAACACTAAAGCCTCATTTAATGCACAGCTGGAGCAGCAAAAGAGTGAGAACAGCAACATCATGGCTGAACTGAAAAGAGCAGAGGAAGCTCTGCAGAAGAAACAACAGGACTGGACTCAGAAGGAAGCCATTATGGACACCAAGCTGGATGAACTCGAGTCCATGATGAAGACAATGTTGGAGAAGAAGGAGAAGAAGGAGAAGGAGAAAAAGAAGAAGAGAAACTGGCTGGTTAGGCTGTTTACTTAACTGGCTACAACAGGAAGAATGATTCACCTCAGGTCTCTTCATTAGGTCCACCTAAGAAACACAATCTACAATCTAATGCAATCCAATACAAGCGCTCTGCCATAACTTGTACCTTCACACAGTTTTTCATGTGCAGTCTTTGTTGACGCTGTCAGAAACGTGACATGAACGACATGTTCATTGCTGAGGTCGTAGTTAAAGGTGATGTCGTACTGAACCACATTTTACTGATAGGTGTTTCTAAGATTTTATCCTTCCTATGTACAAACATGGAGGGGGGCAGAATATTAGCAACACCTGTCATTATAATGCAACTCAGTACAACAACACCACCATTAACTGTGATCACAATACTAAAACATGGAAGTCAATGAACACCTCTGACAGTGAAAACAAAAACCCAACATGATAGGCTTACGAGCTTATTAACAAAATCTGAGATCGTAAAAAAAATACGAGACCGTAAAAAAGAAATTGTCGCTGCTTCTCTCGTCCCCCTCTCTCTCTCTCTCTATCCCAAAGATTTCTGCAGGTATTTCTGCCTCCGGCGCTGTGGAGTATGAAAAATATGTGTATAGATGTGTATAGAAAAATAGGAAAAAGTTTAAAAAAATAAAAAATAAAACTTACAGAACCAACTCTGAGACATTAATTATGTTCAAATGCAATTTTTCTAGTTTATTATGCAACCCTGCTCCACAAGTACTTTATCACGGATTGATTGAGTACATGTGAAATATGTGACTATACATAATTTATTATGCAACCCTGCTTCACAAGTACTTTATTACTGCTCAACTGCAGTGCCCTTACCGTGGGACATGTGACAGTATTACACCAGGGATCCTTTTATTTCCTATGGCTATGTGTTAATGCTCTCACCATGCTGTAGTTCTTCTGGAAGAGAGTACCATCACTGTGGAACATATGGGAAAGGGCACTTTTCCCCACTGCAGCATCTCCTATACACACACACACAAGATAGACAGAGGCAAATGTTCATAATCTGTGTGTGTTGTGGTTTATAATTCCTCAGCTTGTCTGAGTGTATAGGTATTTGTTGAACTGACTGCGGCGGGTTTATTAGCAAATTGGTTAGCTTTAGCCGTTGTAGCGTCTAGCTTGTAACGGACGGATGGACTAAATTTACAAAATCTTACCGACAAGCAGACACCTCGCCCTTAACTTCACCATTACAGTGACTAAGTTCCAGACACTGTAAGTAAACTCTCATGTGTCATTAATGATGCTAAATAAGCTTTACGTTATGCTTTTAGCTGACTGTGTCTACATATATTCTTCCTAGTTCCTCAGCAACATGGACACAACGCGTCACTTAGCAACCAGCAACAGAGGTGTTTTATTGGTCAAGCCAGCAAACACGTATAGCGAGTGGCTGTGCTGTCATTGGCTAGTTGTGAGGACGTAACAAGCGCATTCAAATGTGTTATGTTTCCCCTGAGCATGTCTGCCAGGCATGCTTTCTCAAACTGTGTCCAATAACCTGCCACTTATGGTAAACTTATTATATCGAAACTCCAAACATAGCCCCTGTCCCTTATATTGGCGAAAGGTTGTTGGTCGGGCACGGTAGTACGGCTCATAAATTTGGAGTAAGAATTGCCTGAAATAAGGAGCCAGATCAGTGACAGTTACATTTGGCATCGAAAAGAAAATTTGGCTTTGAAAACAAAATGTTTTCCAATGATGAGATTCAATCTTCAAATTATTTCTTCATTGTCACTCTTTTTTAAGTGACAGTTTTCTTTTTAATGCTCTCGTGTTTTTGTTTTTATTATGTCAGTTTTTTTTTTTTTACTTTCTCTGTCAGTGTACTGGTGAGGGGTTTGAGGGGAGGGGCCAGGAGAGCGTGATTGACGTATAATCTGCATACTAAGGTTAGAACATCACATCACATCTTCACTTTTCCTGGACCAGCCGTCCTCTCGTCCACTCAGAAGTCTCTGTATCACTGCAAACCTACAGCGCTGTCCTCCACGAGTTCACTGGGAACTCTTCAACAGCAAGTCTGGTTCTCTCTGCCGTAGTTTGCTCACATAGAAGTGACATCATTAAAAAAATCTGACATCGTAAAAAAAATACGAGACCGTAAAAAAGAAATTGTTGCTGAAAAATGCTGAACTCTCTCCCTGCTCTTCACTTACTCTTGCACTACACTATGACAGACACTGTATGTCTATTTATGCCCGGTCTTTGTGCCAGGTTTGTTTGTTGTATGTTCTTTGGGTGACTGTATTGGTATGTTTTTTTGTGTTGGTTATATTTAGTTATGTATTCTGTGTATTTTTGCACCGAGGGATTGGCTGTAACGATATTTCAACCCTCTGTATGTCCTGTACATACTGTAGAATTGACAAATAAAGAAAACTTGACTCGACTTGAAAAAAGAGTGACATGAAGAAAAAATCTGAACATTGTAATTGAAAAACACACCAGAATGGTGCCAAATGTAGCTGTCACCGTCCTGGCTCCATACTGAAAGGTTAACATATTATAAGAAAGATGAGAGTGAAGCCCGGTAGGACCACCAGGGGGCGGGCTTTCTTGCCCCAGTATCAAAAACCACGTTGACATGTTTGTAACGTTATTGTATCTTTCGAATTTGTAACCATATGATTACAGCTTCTTTTTAAAACAAATTCCCTGAGCCAAAATTAACTCACCGACGTAGATGGACATCTATCCTTTCCTTAGCACACCAAGGCATTTTAGTTGCTTAACTTAACTTTATTGAATAGCATGTTCTGGTTAAATCAACTCGTTTCCGCCGGCTACGTCTCCTGACCGATGTCTGATTGGAACATAGCCCTGAAGACAAATGGGAAAGCGCGTGACTCCTTGAGCCTGAGAGCACACGCGCGCTACCTCCAGAAACACGTGTGCGTGCCTGCTGTGTGTTTCAGAAGAGGTGCGACGCGCACGAGGCGTTCCATATTCCATACATATTACAACAGACGCGCGTTCACGTGTCCGCCACCGGCTCCGGAGAGGGAGCGAGAGAGAGAGAGCATCATCAAAACACTGGCACACAGCTTCCTCTGCCTGCATATCGAAAGAGGACAACTGGGAATTTAGAGGTTAAATTCAAAACAACAACAAGAACAGGGAGGCTGTACTCCGAGGAACCAACGAGACAAGAATCCATCCCCGCAGCAGCAGCGATAGTAGCAGGAGCAGATTCGGGGATTTTTCCGTGTCGGTTGCCCGGTGCTCCACACACCCTGTGCATTTGAACCAGCAGCGGGGAGGAGGGGAGGACCAGAGAGGAGGCTGTGCAGAGAGGAGGAGGACCATGGAGGGGATGCAGGCATACGGAGCCGGGAAAGCCGGAGGAGCCTTCGACCCCGTCACCTTCTTCCAGCAGCCTCAGACAATTCTCCGCATAGTGTCTTGGGTGAGTGACCGCTCCAGTAGGAGAAAAATGCAAAATAAGTTTGTTGGTGTTTACTTACAGAGTGGCTACATAGGCCACTTATAAATAACCTAATTATACGTACAGTTTAATCGTGCATATGTGAGTTTTATTTATGTAACAAGGGCCCAGGCAGGCTTCATATCAGTGAGAAATAATTCAGACTCCTACAGGGATTGCAGGATGCAATAGACATCATATTTTACTTTATGGGGTTTTATTCATAATCTTTTTATTTCCTTTATTTTTTTGTAATCAATATATCAATATTATATGTCTTAGACATTCCCATTGTATGTTTATGGTGCTCCATAATAAGTTCATGTTAGGCTGATGTAGGCCCACAATGGGTTCTGATCACAGATTACATTTGCTCTCCTCTCCTCTGATAATATAGCCTATTAGTAATGTAATGTAATGTTTTCTAATAAGCATCATCAGAACACACAGGCCTGCTCAAAGGATTTCATAACAAATCCTTTCATAATTTTATAAATACTGCCCACCCTCCCTTTTCCAAGAGGAAGGAGCACTAATGAAAAGGAAAAGCAACAGTAGAAACCACTTTTAAGGTTAACAATAGAAAACAGATTCTCAAAGTCTTTAAAACTCCAAGTGGCCACTCCTAATAGGAATGATTTGGTGATATGGTCATTATGAACGCAGGACTTAATTCTTTTTTCATGAATTCTTAAACCTTCATTTGCAATTTGGCTTCTAATATAATCTCCATTTGGGATAATGAATACAGAAATATGCCAAAAGTTTGGCGAGACAGACACATCACAGTTTCTGCCACTAATGGAGAATTATAGGATTTTCTGTTTTTGTTTTTTCAATAGGAGGCATAAATCTCTGCCACTCCTTTTCCAGTGTTTCTCTCTTTTTAGTTGTGCGTCTATATATTATATTATTATATATTTTTTAAAAATCAAGGTGGTTTTCAACCAATATAACATTTTGGCAAAGAAATTCACCCTCAATGTAATTTATTAATTGAGGGTGAATTTTTTTTGTTCATGTATCTGCTCTCTGAGGTTTGGGTGCATTACTCTATGATGTAGTTCACTCAAAAGATGTTCACTAACATTTTTCGACGTCACACATTACTTTTAGACTGGCATGAGTGTTTCTCCATAAATAGTGCCAAGTGATGTTTTCTGTCAAATATAGCTGTAAAAAAGCATTTGTCTCTGCTTTTAAATGGCGATTGGATTTGCTGGTACCTGTATTTGACCAGGGGAGTACCGTTGTGATTAAAAATCTTCTTTTCAAAGGAGTCTGGCCAAGACAGTCAGTAATCAAGATCAAGATTGGTGATCACTAACTGCAGGCTGAGAATCCACTTCATCACCTTGTTTACATTTCTTCGTAAGGAATGTGCAAATTTACTCTGTAAGTTAGCTTGCTTTTGTGAAATGCCCACAGAAAACAAAAACCCGCTAAATACAACAATGAACATCCTGATTTATTCTGCAAGGTAAAGTGTAAAATGATTCTGTACAGTCTCCCCACCTCACAGCAGAAAGCTCTTATTTATAGGACTGTGTCTGGGTCTGCACGTCCTTAAATAACGACAAGAGCCTTTTCAAGTCCACTAAAAGGGTAAAGAGGCAGGTTGATTCATCTGGATACTGGATTATAACCTAATGACTTGCGCCGTGTGTGGCTGTTCCATGAACCATGGAAGCCTTCACATGCATGTAAGCATCTAGTCTAATTTTCTTTTGAGGTATTTGGCCAGGTCTCTGCCTGTAGATAAAGACATGCATTCAGTAATGTGATGATTTTGTGCTTCATTTAGTTTTATGTTGACATGGGCCTGCCTAGTATAGGCCACAGATACATTTGCTGTTAATTAATTATTTGTTGATATGTTAAACAGTACTGTTTATAGAACATGAATAGTTTCAATCAATAAATAATGTCACAATATAATAGTACTAAGTACTAAGGCTCTAATCAGTGGAAACACTCATATTCCCTTAATGCCTTTTTAAGAGTTTCAGGGTTGGTTTTTCAAAATAAATGTCTCAGAAGATGCCTTTGTCCAAGCCTCCCATAAGAGTCATAATATAAGCACATGTTTGCCTGGATGTTAGAATGCCATTAGGCTCTAAAAGTGCTTAATTATTTGCATTATAAATTCTAAGAAAAGAGTAAAAAGGCACATACAGTTTCACTCCAAGATGTCCAAGGTGACATCTTCAAACATTCCATTTACAATGACATTAAACACACAAAAGAAGCAAATCTCACCTTCTAGAAGCTGAAACCAGCAAATGTTTGCTATGTTTTTTTCATAAATGGCTTGAACAATCACTAGTGTTGTAAATACATTCTGTTTCATTGTGTGATCAAGTGATTGATTAGTCCACTAAAGTCATATTCTACTCCTCTAATGCCACATGATCTTCCACACTACATTAGACTTTAAGAAATACAGTACAGCAAGTTATATATTGGTGAAAAAATTCAAACCTGAACACATACAGGTATGGAGTGACGTTGCCCCAACCCCCTAGGTGTCTTCAGAGCAACAACATGTCTCCATAGTAACAGCCACAGCCTGAGTTGTTATGTTTTGTGTGATGGTGCTAAAACTCAGTCTGCTGTGGATTGTGGGGGATGAAACTGTCAGTATTTTACACATTTGGGGATGGGGGACATGTGTGTGCTTGTGTGTGTGTGTGTTTGTGTGTGTTAGAAATGGGTGGACAGGTGGGAATGGATGGATTCGCATGGCCATACTTGGAAAGAGAGAGAGAGAGAGCAGTTTATGAATGGTGGTTGAGGGTTCTTTTCTCTATCTTCCACCTCTCTTCAGTATGTCCACATGAAGAAAGGCTGCGGGGGGTGGTAATAAGTGGTTTGGGGTGTCTGTGTGTGTATGTGATTGAGCCTCAGGGAGTCAGCAAGATGGATGGAGTGAGCATTGTCGCAGATGGAGGGAGAGCTCCTTGTTTGTTGAGTTAAGATGACATCTTCTTGCCTGCGGTTCTCCTTTTGATCGGCATTTGTAGAAGCATTACATTTGAAGCTTAGATCAATGCTTTTTTGGCTATTTGAGCATTCCTTCTGCTGCTGTTCAAGGATTTGGGTTATCATCAGGGAAACTTAAACCATCTATCAAATCATTATGCAGCTAAATGTGGTGTTTGGTGCTTTGTCGACTAAGAAGTCGACATGGAGTTTCTCTTGGCCCACTGGGTGAATTTGCAGATCAAAGTTCACCACTCAACTCTGCACTAACACAAAATCGAAAGATATTTGCTGTGTGTGTGGTATTCTTTGAAAGAGTTAGGCAGGAGTAAGAGAATTTGCTCACTTTCAGTGCTACCGTAGTCTGCTACAGCCACCTTAGTGTATGTTGATAGTGATTATAACATTCCAATGCATCGTACAGCTCGTCAAAGGTTGCTTAACACCGTCCGAAACACAAGCGATATTTCAAAACAGACTTATAATAAAACATTATTTGCAATTAACTCTACTGAAATGCATTTTAAATTTAGTTGTGATGGTGATTAGCATTTCAGAGGTCAGGAGACTTTGCAATTGGTGAGTAAGTATTTGATATCAGCAAAACAAACACACTCTGCAGTGCAGCACATTCTGTCAGCACCATGTAAAACAGGAGCACACACTCACACACAGACACTCACACTTGTTAGTTAGTGCCTACATGTCAGAATTCAGAAGCAGTCTGTATAATGCCTTGTAAAAAAGCCTTTATGTGCTTGCAGTAGTTGTGCTGTGAACATGTGTTGTATACACTATATGTATACAAGTATTGGGCCACCGACACATACACCTACAGGAGCTTTATTGACATCCCATTCCAAATTCATAGGCATTAATATGAAGTTGGTCCCCCCTCTGCAGCTATAACCTCCACCCTTCTGGGAAGGCTTTCTACCTTATGTTGGAGCGTGTCTGTGGGAATTTCTGCCCATTCATCCGGAAGAGCATTAGTGAGGTCAGACACTGATGTTGGCTCGCAATCTCCGTTCTCGTTATTCCCAAAGGTGTTCAGTGGGGTTGAGGTCAGGGCTCTGTGCGGGCCAGTCAAGTTCTTCCACACCAAACTCATCCAGCTATGCCTTATGTACCTTGCTTTGAGCACTGGGGCACAGTCATGCTGGAACAGAAAAGGGCCTT
>JAVQJD010062417.1:0-11886 GCA_036023655.1 Nannoperca australis | reverse complement strand
GGGAAAGGTGGTCAGACAGGCCCAGGTGGGGGAGGGGTACGGCTCTATATGCATGCTTGATGTTAGAATGCACATGGTCCAGAGTGTTTTTCCCTCTAGTTGGGCAACTAACATGTTGTTTTTTTTGTGTGTGTGGAAGTTGGTCTCGACCGGCTCCATGTGATTGAGTGCCCTGAGATAACTTTGTTATGATATGGCGCTATATAAATAAAATTGAATTGAATTGAATTGAATGTTGGTGGAATTTCAGGAGTACAGGTGTTAGATTTCCCTTATTAAAGTCCCCTGCTATGATGTGGACGCCATCAGGGTGTGCCCGCTGGTGTTTGTTGATGGAGTCCAGCAGTAGAGAGAGTGCCGTGTTTACATTAGCATCCGGTGGTATGTAGACGGCAGTAATGATGCCAACAGTTAGCTCTCTGGGTAGGAAGAAGGGTCTGCATCTCACTGACATGGACTCCAGGTCAGGGGAGCAGTGTCTGTCTATGGTAGTGCTGTTGTTACACAAACCTCCATTCACGTAGATACTGAGCCCACCACCTCTGGACTTGCTCTGTCTCTGTTTCTGTCCCAACGGTGTAGCGGCCTGCTAGCTGCACCGTAACCGGATTGCAGCACACACCCAATGGGAAAGCCGCTGGGAGGACAGTGGGGGTCCCCTGAGCCCGACCACTGTAGCAGACAAACAAGTGGTTGGACCGCCTGAACCCCGCTGTACGATCCACATAGGACATGCAAACTGTGGCACAGGGCACAATCTGTGCAGACGCATGTCCCCAGGAGACGCGTGTGGTGTAGGACAAAAGGCTCTCCGGCGCACCACTCTGGACTGAAAGGAGGCGGTGATGACCGTAGGGCAAAAAAATGGGTTCGGGTGCAGCTCTTGTCACCACCTACTAAAAAACAGGACGGGTGTACCAACAAGGCAGCCAAGTCCCTGGCCCTTTTGGCTGACGTCAAGGTTAACAGAAGTGCAGTTTTAATTGACAAGGCCTCCAAACCCGCCTCCTCCAACAGTTCAAATGGTGGGCACGGAAGACTGTCCAGCACCGTTTGTAATTCCCACTGGGAAACCAACTGTTGCACAAGTCAGGCCCCCCCTGGAGAAACCACTTAACCAGAGGATGGCTCCAGGCGGTGAAGTGACCCAAACCATCATGACCAGCCGTACTTGCTGATGCAAACACTGCCAAAGTGGAGGCTGCACGCCCACTGTCCAACAATCCCTGCAGGAAACCAAAAATGTCCTGCAGAGGACACGCACTTGGCAGGAGGTCCCTAGCCTCGGACCACCATGTGAACACCTGCCAATGTGACGCGTAGGCTTTATCCGTGGACGGGGCCCGTGCATGCTGAATAGTAGAAACAACGGCCACTGGGAGGCCCACGCTCCTGAGCCTCACCCATTCAACCTCCAAACCAGGAGGCGCCAACCCAGAACTGGATGCGAGAGGATGGACAATCACCAGCCTGTGAAGAGCTGGCGAGCTAACCCCCCCCTGTCTGTTCAGATAAGCAACTGCAGTGGTGTTGTCTCAGCGCACCATAACATGGAGCCCTGGAGCAAAGTAGTGCAACACCTTTTGCACTGTCAACAGCTCCAAGAAGTTGATGTGATGAGGAGAGCTCGCCCACATGCCCCCCATGCTGGCCTGGTTGAAAGTAAGTAAGAGGTCTGCTGACTCTGCAGTAAAACACTCTTGCTGGGATTGATTGTGAAGCTCAGGCGTCACACATGTTGAATGACTAAAGCCGTGTGAGATGGCACCAGACCATTGCCTGGATGTCCAGGCCGAAGAAGGAAGTGGGGGAGAGGGGCGTATTTAGGAGATGGTGCTGCTCCTTCTCCTTGAGGGAGGACAGGCCCAGTCAGAGATGCCTGTACCCACCTGTGCCGCATACATTGTCCGGCCGCCGTCAATGGCTAGCGCCTGTGTCATCCGCAGGAAGGCTGCCGCCGTCCTCTGGACCTCCAGCACCTCCTCTGCTGACAGCTCAGTGCGGTCGAGAGAGCTGGCCAAAAAAGCCATATTGTTTGCCAGAGTGACCACCTGAGCCGCCCTGGCATAACAACGGTGTAGAAACCCAACCATCGTTCAGTCTCTGTCGGAGGGAAGTTGCAGACCCAGACCTCATCCTCGATGGGCGGCACCCATCGATTCCAGTCCCATCCCTCGACTGTGGCATACACCATTGCCGGGGGTTTGGCATTCAGAGGGGCACCCCACTCCCTCTGAGTGTGAGCAAGGATGGGCGCCTCCCAAAGATGGCAGCTCCCATCTGGTGTTTTCTTGGCATCTTTATATACAGTCTATGTTCTTGACATACAGTAGACAGTATTTTTTCTTCGCCCTTGTGTTTTTGGAATGCAAGTGTATGTAAAGTATGCAATGTTGTTTACTGAGGTCTTATGTTTTTTATTGAGAATATTTCCTCAATACGATTCTGTTTATTAAAATGTTTTATATAGAAGTATATCCTAAACATTCAGTATTCTGAATATGTTGTACAGTAGTCATCTTACCATACCATATCTAACCTTGGTATCATTATGTTTGTCAGATTATGCTAAGCTATCTCAAAGGCTTTTTTGTTTCTATTTTTTAGAAAGTGGAATGGGCAGTTATTAAAGTGAATAAATAAATAAATAAATTGAGGAGTAAAGGAAGATTAAACATCACCCATTTGTTTTCCTTCAAGAGCTACCCTCATTTTGTTTCTAGTGCCCAACCTATCTATCCTTTATCTGCACTTCATTTGGTCACTTTCCAAGCAACTGTTAATATTCCCACGGTGTGCTGCTATTTTCTAGGAGACGTCCATGTGCGCATACAAATAAAATAAAATGTCTAATAAAATGAATGAGGCCACAGTCTGACAGCAGACTGAGACTGAACTAATTAAAGTGCGTCAAACGTAGTGTCAGACTCACCGTGGCTGGCATCAGGTGAGGATATAGGGAACTTTTATTTCTTTAGCTCATGGGTTGAAACCAGCATTTGTCAGAGAAACTAGTCATTTTTGCAAACATTTGTATTGTTTTCTACTGTCTTTTTGGGTGGGTGGGGGTAAGGAGGTTTTAAATCCTTTTTTTTTAGAAATCTTAAGCATTTATAGGCCCAATAACACTGCCAAAGCAACCCCCTTTCCCCCAGCAAGATCAGTTTATGCTACAACACTTCATCTTGCAAAGCTGACTAAAAAGCTACCTGTAGGCAAACTGTTGGATTTAGGGATGTACGTTCCTGTATATTCTTGGACACAAACAGATGCAGAGTGATAATAGGTGTATATCCTATTTTTCATGTGGTTCCAGTCAGTGTCCAAGTTATATACTGCAACTTTAAACTCTGTGTGCGTGTGTGTGTGTGTGTGTGTGTGCAGAACTTCCAGGAGGAGATGGCTGTGCAGCCTGAGGGAGCCCAGTGGCTCTCCTGGAGTCTGGAGCAGGTCGCCTTCACTCTGGGTCGTCGCTTCCCCAACCGACACGTTTGGGTGGTGCGAGCCTCTCTGATGTACCTCCACAAGTTCAGTTGCTACCGCAACTTTGTGGAGAGCAACATGTTCGGGGCACCGGAGCACTCGCCGTATTCATCTGACTTTGGAGCGTTTCGTCACCTCAGGTTTGGTGGTTTTCTAATTTGATCAGTTTAGTGAATCAGCTGAATTACAGTGATAAATAAAAAATAGATTTGTTTATGTAACTTCTGCATATTATCAAATTGGTCAGCTGTGTTAAATCTGCTTTTGGCCACTTGGGGGCAGCACAACACTGACATTCTTGTCATGTTAGCAAAGTCTAGCTTATATACATACCTAGCAGACACGGAGCAACATTAGCATTCATTCAGCGTCATGTTGTTTTCACCTGATGAATGTAAGTCCACTGTTCATTCTCATTTTAGTTGTTTTTGGTCTCCTGCTGCTGCGTGTACCTGCCAGTTACTAACTTTTCGGCACAGTGTGTTTATTGGAGCTTTTTTTTGCTGAATGTCTGGGAACAGCTCTGTGAGAGCAAACTAAAACAATGAGCTGAAAGCTGCTACAGTGTACCTCAGGGAACAACAGAGTTGGGTGATGATTCTGTATAGAATCATCTTCCATCTTCAAATAGTCTATGGGCTCAACACAACATTATGGGCCTCAATAAGGTAGTTTTTACTGCTTTTCTGATCGCAGGGCCCTGCTTAGCCACGGCATGGAGCGAGCTAACCTACCAAACCCCCTCCGGCCACAAGGAGGCGCTGACACCATCCCCTCAGGGTTTTCACTGACGCTGGTGGGCTTCAGCAAAGGCTGTGTGGTGCTGAACCAGATGGTGTACGAGCTGGCCGGGGCCAGCGCAGACCCACAGATGTTGCCCTTTGTCAAACGCATCTCGGACATTTACTGGCTGGACGGCGGGCACCCGGGAGGCAGCGAGACCTGGGTGACGGGCAAGCAGGTGTTGAAGGAACTTGCCTCCAGCGGGGTGTCGATTCATGCCCACGTGACCCCTTACGAGGTGTGCGACCCGATGCGGGCCTGGGTGGGCCGTGAGCATGGACATTTCATCAAGACCCTGGAGGAGCACGGGGCCTGTCCAAGTAAGAAGCTGCACTTCAAGGACGAGCCACCCTCCATCGAAAATCACTTCAGGGTCATCCAGGAGTTTTAGATTGCTTGAGCTCTCAGACCCAGCACTTACAAGTCTGAGCGCATTATCTGAACTTCACTGAGCGCTTTAGATTAAGAATGCAGATCCAGTGTCTTGCCTCATTTTCTCTGATTTAAGGGCTTTGAGTTTAGAGTATGGGATAGATGCTGGTCTGTTGTGCTTTCTACTGCTAAATGCACTTGATCTGAGTTTGAATGCTCCCTGAGTAGGAATATGCAGGTATGAAAATGTTCCTCTTTTATTTTTTTCAGCTAAATGTAACTTTCTACATTTGATTCTGACCCAAACTTTGAGTTTCTACAGAGCCATTGAACATTGTGATTTTTTATTTCTGCCATGACATTAAAACCTAATGTGCGTTTGGCTGAAGCAGAACAGCTTATTACATTATCTTTGTACTTGCACTTGTTGAGCTCTGAATGACCTGTGAATGTCTGAATGTCTGAACTTGACTCTACAGGTTCAGTCTTCATCAGTTGGGTCTCTCAGTAGTGATTCTTGATTGTATTCAATTGTAGACAATGCTTCTGTTGTCATTCCTTCAGTTGGATCCTGATAATGGACTATCCACCAATCATTTGTCAGCTTTACACTCTTGGAAAACAATGTAGTTGACAACACAATCTCACCTCAAGGTCTATTTAGTAGCGGTTGTGGAGTTTTTGATCATATCACATGATCTTTCTTGAGGTGATATTTTGTCACTTGCTGTTTAAGTATAAGAATGAACTTTAAAACGCACAACTTCTTATTACATACTGTATCACTTTTTCTAAGTTCTAACTGAGCGTGTTCATTTGCTCTTTTGAATTTGGATCTTTTTTTCCCCCATCTCAATTTAAAAAATAAAAATAAAAAATCTTTGACAATACATCAAATGACCTTTTAATCAGTGAACATTAAATCATTGTTAAAATGAATTAAGTTCTCCAGATGTATTAATGATTAGGTACCTTATTTTTCTTACCAGAAGCTGCTGTTTGTCAGAAATGTTCTGTGCAGCATGTGTTCACGTCTGCACGATCTCTAAAGGCTTCCATACATGCATCTTTGCACTATGCCGATGGCTGCCACTCATTTCCTGAATGTAACTTCAAATCATTCCATTATTTACTGTTTACTATTTGCTGTATGCTACACTGTTTAAAGGCCCGCTGGGTCTACAAGGAGGACAGATAAGATGAAGGTGTTTAATAAGAGAACATAAGTTACTTTAGATCCTCTGCTTGCTAATTGGTATTTGTTGTCACCATGTTAGTTTGTCCTGTTAGCCAATGATGGACAGGGTGCAACAGATGTATGCTTGTCACTAGGTAAAGTGGTTTGTTTCAGCCCAGCAGGTGGCAGCAGTGTGGCGAAAGTAGGACACTGAAAAAGACCCTGTCCTCTTCACTAGTTTGACTCAAGACGACAACAAAAAAATATCCAAGACTCAGATATTTTCTACAACCTTTAATGAGCTTTTTCAGTTTGTTTTGTGATGCTTACATGTTAACCTGCAGTTGATCAGAATACAATATGGATTATGTCTTTTTTTTGTCATTTCAGATGCAATCAGAATGCTCATAGATTAAACAAAAATATATAAAATGCAAAATAAACATACATCTCCTGAACATTAATTTGCTTGTGCTTTTGTCTGCTTTGACTCAAATCTACGTCATCGTTCAGGCTCACGGCCATCACACGAGACAAACAGGAATGTTTGGTGACAGTCACCCTGACGTCACCGCTGCTCTACCTCCCGCTCAACACAATGAGCACACACACAGGCCACAAGTGACTAGCTGCTGAAAATAACAGTACAAAGCTGTACAAAATGGCAAATATCAACACCACAGCACAAATCATGTTCAAGTGACTCGATGCAACAAACACGAGCCGCTCTGTCCAAGCGTATCGTCAAACCCGACGTCACTGTGCTGCCAAACAAGTCCATTTTCTCTCATGGTTAAAGGGGAACGCCAATATCTTTAAACCTGAATCTACTTTTACAAACTTTGGGGTCTACATGACCGATGTGTACAAGGATCCTTACAGAGACAGAGACAGAATGTGTAAGCGTCAATTCTCATTCTGACAGGCTACAACAGCAGGACAGAGAAAGCTGCACAGCCCAGCTTTACACTCATTTCAGCCCAAATCCAGATTATTCCCAGACTTCCACCTGTTGGAGAGGTATTAAAGAAAGCAGAGCGGGCTAACTCTGGAGATAAAGTAAGATTCAAGCTGATTCCTTATACAGTAGCAACAGAGAGGCTGTACACCATCAAACAGAAAACTCGTACAACAAGCTCCAGTAGAATGTGCTAACTCTGAGATTAAGTCACTGGTTGAGATGAACATCTTTTACCGTGTGGTGTTCCAGTTTTTAAGGATGACAGCATACAGATGAGAGCATGGCCGTGGCTGGAGACGCCCGCCTCCTGCACAATGGCTATTGTACCAGCTGGTGACGACCACAACAAACAAACAAACAAACAAATGGTCTGTTTTGCACCTCGGAACAAAAGCAGGAATGTTTCACTCGAGGTGAAGAGCGATCAGAGTTGCCAGCGCTGCACTGGTGAGGGGTTTCCCCTCATTCAAGTCTTACTTGAACAAAAGATGGCAAATCCTGTGAATCAATAGCACCTCGTATTTCATATTACACAGTGGTTCTGTCGCAACCGACATCTTTCTAAATCACCATTCCCACGTTCTCATCACCCCTACACGTCTTAATGCTCAACATCAAAGCTTAAAAAGGAATAGTTCCACATTCTGGGAAATACACTTATTTTCGAAAATGTCAAACAATTCCTTTAAATGCATCTTTCAAGACTTTCACTCCAATCAAAGTATTTAATCATCTTCCTCCTGGCTAAAACCATCTGACTCCTCTCTCCATTTCCACATTTCCTTTACTTCCCAGTCCCACCTAAAAACCAACCCTTGCTTTCATCTTTCCAGTTCATAGCAGTTCGACGTTTCCATTTCTTATCTGCTTCTTGTTATAAATAATCCTCCCACCATAATCTCATCACTTCCTTATAAGACACGGGAGCTCATTATTTACATACAAATATAAAGTATAAGTCCAGCACATAAATAATAATAATAATAATAATAAGCGTGTGAGAATAACATTAAGAATACACAACAGAGTGAGCAGCGTGCCCTGAGATGAAAACAGGAATATGACTTCTAATGAAAGCACACTGGCTGGCTTTTGGTGAGAGACTGAAACACAGTGAAGCTCTCAAGGAGCAGCAGCCATGAAGACTTTAATACATAGTTTACATTTTGCTACCCACTTCGGTGCGTATGAAGTAAGTGCTAAAGTCAAGTTCCTCTGCTGACAAAGAGGAACTCGCAGCTCGCGGAGGAAATCCTTTGAGTAAGTGCGGGTGTGACTGCATGAGTCACTGCTTGTGTAAGTCTATGAGTTTGGACTTTCTATCATACTGTGAGGATAAACAAGAACGCCGATTCGTTGCTCACTGTGAGAACGCTGTGATAACCTGAATACAAGACCTTTCAGTTCCTTGGAAGGGGACTGTGCTGAAACCAGTTATAGCTACATTTTAAGCCACATGCTCCAGCAGACATGGAGGAACTCAAGGGTCCACTTTGAGGGAAATGCAAACATATAAGGAATGTAATATGCGTGTGTCATTCTGCCCTTCACGTGTTTTTAAAGTCAAAGCACAGCTTGGACGTGAACTAAAGCACTGTTGCAGGCAGTAAGAGACCGGAGCATGCAAACCAGGATATTATCACACTTCCTCATTGCAGAGGCGCTTATCTCTGTATGAAACAAAGTGCAACTGAACAGTAACCGGGCTGGTGACTAACAACACTTAACTTCCAACCTTAAGGCAGAGCACTGTTAACTTCGTTAAGGTTTCTTGAAACAATAGATTTGAAATGCACCAGAGAAGTATTGCATAGATTTCCCTACAAATACTCCATACTAGCCTTCATCAGCACGACTGAACACCACATGCAGCCCTTGGAAAATACCAGATTCTTACAATGAAAGGGGTCCAATACTTCAGGTTAAACACACGTCATTAACTGAGACATACCGTACCGTTTTCACACTTTTTAACAGCGATGGATCAGTGATCTCAAACTTTAGCTGGTTATCTTTGGTCTGAGTGGTCGATCTTGGGATTTTGAATTAGTGGAATATAAACACAAGTATTTTTGAGTGGTGGGCAGCAGACAGTTGGTCTTCTGGAGGCTTAAAAGAATTTAAAAGCTCAGAGGAAGAAGTGGGCACCACCGCCTTACACTTCAGCTCCTCCCCCTTTTTTAAATTGGACCTTTTCAGAGGTCACCGTCTCCAGCGGCAGCCGTCTCCTCGTCGAAGCGAAACCGTTTGGCATGAGAGTGGGGCGACTCCAGGAAGTTCTCCTTGTCTTCGGGGTCTTCGGGTGGCGCCGCCCACTTGGTGCCGCAGCTCCGTTCACGGGCCGGGCGGGCGGCGGGCTCGGGGCTTAGACAGAGCTGCTGCTGCCACAGCCAGGGGTGGCTCATACACTCTGCAGCACTTGGCCGGTCCCTGTGGTCGAAGCACAGCGCAAAGAACTTAGAATCCAGCGCGGCAGCTCAAGTTATTATTATTATTGTCATTATCAATTTCCTGTATTTCACAATCAATCAATAAAGGCTTCTCTTCATATGCTGCTTATTTTGGGGATTGTTTGATGAATCATTTGGTCTATAAAACATCCAAAAAGCGGATGCCAATCATGTTCTCTGGGCCAGCTTTAAATAGCTTCATCAGTCAAAAAACATATTTTGCTGTAATGTATGACAAGAAAAGGACTACCCTTATTCTTATTCCTATATAGATTACAATAGGAGCTAATGAAAAACATAACAATGAAGCAAAAGTCAAAATTGTGAACTTCATATCTGCAGGAACACATACATGCTTTGCTGACTCTTGACTGTTCAGTGTGTGTGTGTGTGTGTGTGTGTGTGTGTGTGTAGACCTGCAGGCTGAAGCAGAATGAAATATTACATGACGGTGGTGGAAAATGGCTTCTTGTTCTTTCCTTCACAGCTCGTTGCTAACATTCCATTTTGATTCCATTCCAAATAAATGTGACTGTTTCTATTCTGGGAGTGTGAGGTTTACTCACTCTGGCGTTTTGACCAGCAGCTTGCGGATGAAGTCCACAGCCAGCTCAGACACCCTGGAGAGGGCCTCCCTGCTGTAGTCCACGCTGACCTGGGACACGTTCAGGTACGTCTCCTGCTTGTCGTCCCCGGCAAACGGAGACTCGCCCGTCACCAGCATGTAGGCTATCACGCCCACGCTCCTGAGGGAAACACACAGGAGAATGATTTAGTAAATGATTCTAGAAATAACACCACAGGTAACAAAGGGGAGCATTTAAACAATTTGCAGAGCTACTTTGTGGTTTGTGTCTTTCCACGGCAGTGATTCCCTTAATTTCCATCTAACCATTTGATTTAGATAAGTTATACGTCAACAACTGCTGAACACACAAAATGAAGTCAGCGCCAGTTTTGGGAGAGTGGACTCACCATAGGTCGGTCGCTGTTGTGATCGGCTCATAATTCAGGATCTCTGGAGCTGAATGAAGACAGGGAAGAAAAAGTCACAATGTCTCCTTGTGATTTCCTGTTTCATTTCATCCCTCACGTATGATTTCAACACGGCTGATGTTTGTTATTATTGTGCATTTCGGTTGCCTTTGTTATCAGTGTTTTTTCTATCTGCTTATCTGTTTCATTCATGTACAAAACCACCACATGAAACTGACAAATGACCTGGCACAGTTTCTTGAGGTGTGCGTGTGAAGGTTGTATTTATAATGCACTGATCATCGAGATGTTTCTATTAGCATTACACAAGCGGGTTTCACTCGAGGGGACTGTTGCTATCTTTATGTGGTTATGCGGGTGACATCCTGTCTGATGACTTTGAGTGATCAAAGCGTGTCTTATAAACATCACCATACCGACATATTCAGGTGTTCCAAGAATTTCACGGAGCTCTCCAACTGCACCCAGCCTGCGCGCCAGGCCGAAGTCTACAATCTTGATGTCTCCGGGAGGAGACAGGCTGGTCAGGAGGATATTCTGCGGCTGAGGAGGAGGAAACACAGGGTGAGCATCATGTACAGTAGAAAGCAAAAGTACTGGAAGGATAGGAACCTTTGAACCGTTCACGGAAATGATAACTTATTCTCAAGAATCAATAACGGTTTGCCCTCCAAAGAGGAGGTGTTTACCTTTCTGAAAATATATTGACCAATATGACACTCACTCACAGTGGGAAAGAAACTTTTTAAAATGGGAACATCTACCAGCCGCTGACAGATACATGTTCAGAGTCACCAGCCACTCAATACTAAATGAAATCTACGAGCTGCTTTCAGATATAAGCAACATTTACCTGGTGGCTGCTGCTAATTCCCATCCATGCAGTCACTGTTTAAACACTACTAGTATCAAATGAATGTGTACAAGAGAAGTTGAGAACATGCAGTACAGCAGGGCTCTACACTAATGTTTCCTCCAAAGACAGTGAAAGGAGTTCATGTAACACAATGTATTAACAAAGTATTACACACATATTTATACTGCATGTGTACACAGACATGCTCATTCTCTTTGTGTGCACTTATGATGTGAAAACCAGTGAAGGACTATGGAAGTGAAAACACAGACAACTCTACTGTGATTGGCACATTGAAGCTTGTGGATTGTGTGACTTGTAGTTTTTGAACCAAGGCCGGATACACGATATACCAGCACCACCCACACCACCCTTTATGTAAACAAAGAGGAGGCTGGCTAGAAGGAGCACATAGTGGCACAGTGGCACCGGCTGAATCTACATCTGTCCTGTGCAGATACATTACCCACCTGGATGAGTAACTAGTATACATTTGTATTAGTATAATATTTTGAACATCAAATAAAAAGTATAATTTCATAAAATGGTATTGTGTTAGTATAATATTAATACACTGCTCAAAAAAATTAAAGGAACACTTTTTAATCAGAGTATAGCATCAAGTCAATTAAACTTCTGGGATATTGATCTGGTCAGTTAAGTCGCAGAGGGGGTTGTTAATCAGTTTCAGCTGCTTTGGTGTTAATAAAATGAACAACAGGTGCACTAGAGGGGCAACAATGAGATGAGCCCCAAAACAGGAATGGTTTTACAGGTGGAGGCCACTGACATTATTTCCCTCCTCATC
>JAVQJD010062416.1:0-10838 GCA_036023655.1 Nannoperca australis | reverse complement strand
TTGTACACACGCAGACGTACGCATTCGCTGTCCTCTCGAGTGCTTTAGGTGGAGGTTGCCGCCCGCCTCGACCGCAGCACGCCCCGACCTGCGCACGTTGGCGAGGGCCCCTTCAATGCTGCTTGCAGCTTTAATTCTTCTTGTGTTTTGGTTTTTATGCTTTTTTATTCTTGCTGCCAAGTTAATGAAAGTGGGGAAATATGTTGGCAATGCAGGGCTTGACAATGATCTTAATATGCAATAAAATCTTAATGCCTTGTGTAGGCTAAAATAAATCCCAAACCATTTGGGAAAGGCCGAGCTACACACTCTACATTCTAGTGATGTTACATTTGCAAACGGTCCAATTCTTTTAATTAGCTCTTTGGTACCAATGAAGGGATCTCAGTCATACTTGGTGAGAGGTGTTTTTTTATCGTTGTAACTTAGAACCAGCCAGTCAGTGTTACATGAATTGTATTTAAGGCAAGGCAAAATTATTCACACAACATATTTTATACAGAGGGTAAAAGTGACAAAGCAGAGGTATATCGCATAACCTTGTGTAATGTTTACAATGCAGATCATTGACATACCAGCAATACCAGTAATTTAGTGCTGCTAAACCTAATCCACACATCCTAAATTAAATTATATAGGTGGGATGTCTAATCTTACTTAGTAACCCCCGCCCCCTAAAAAAGAAAAAAGAACTATGAGCCAAAAAGAAAAGCCTTAAGCCTTAAGATACATCTCCAGTCAAAGAGCCGTAATTACCATCACTTCTACCATGCCTTCCACCATGCCTTCTAATGGATGTGGGAGGATGTTTGCACAGATGGAATCATTAACACAAATGGATATTATGTTACCATCACCAACTTTACTGGTCTGAAATTGTGAATCAACTTTGGAGATCTGTGAATGGTTGATATTAAGGATGTTAAAGAGACAGACTGACCAGCATCCGCTCTTAACCACCTCGAATATGTTGCCCCTGAGCAAGAAAATTAACCTCCAACTGAAATTGAAATTTTTCTGGGCAGTTCCCAATTGTGTTTGGATGTCTGTTATGTTCTTTGCCTCAGGCAAGTGCTGGAAATAATAATATTCTCCCAGGCAGCTTGTTTGGCTAAATATATGAAAATACAACTTTTGGCTAAATATTAACTATATGAAAAGTTGATGTGAAAGTCAAATGAAGTCAGTTCTATTTATATATCCCAACATTTTGAATCACCACTATGCCTCAAGGGGTTTAACAATCTGTACAGCCACACCCTCTATCCTCTGACCCTCTATTCATATAAGGAAAACTTCCCTAAAAATCACCTTTGGCAGGGAAAAAGATGTAAAGAAAAATGGAACAGAGGGATCCCACTTCCAGTGTGGACAGATATGCAATATATGGTGTGTGTACAGAATAGACTAACATAGTAAAATTACAGTATGGACGATCAGGATGATAAAACTATAGATAGATCGTAAACATGTATGAAGAATATGGATTCAGGATGATGTCAAGCACCTTCAGATGTCATCATACAGATAACGCCTGAGCCACACAACCTCCTCTCTACCATGGAAACCTGGGCTGCACACACACACACACACACACACACACACACACACAGAGGGTTAGAGAGAGGCAATGGTTTTCAAAATGTTTGCAGGACAAAGATGTACTTTAATTACTAGCTTTAATAGACGTATTAAAAAACGCACAAGTACTGTTACCATTATCAAAATAATTAAATAATAATATAATAAGCAACTAACTGAATAGTAATGCGAAAAGATGAATTTTAATTCTGAAGTTTTATATCAGCAAGAAGGTTATTCCAAAGGAAGGAGGCACGATGGGAAAAAGCCCCACAGTCTGCTTCACAGCCTTCTTTTTAACTCTTGGCACTGACAGCATGCCTGTATTCTGAGAGCGGAAAGTGTGGGAGGAAATATTAGGTTTAAGAAGATCAGACAGGTATGAAGGGGCATGCCCATTTAGAATTTTTTAACTCACCAGAGGCAAGTCTGATCTGACATAGATAGGGAGTCAGTGAAGGGAAGCTAAAATGTGTGATTTCAAATGTTATAGTTTTAGTCAAGATTCCACCTGCAGCATTCTGAACCATTTGAAGACCTGTATTACTAGCATGCAGCAGGCCTGACAACAAAGCATTACAATAATAAGGTATGGAGCAGACAAAGTTATGGAGGTTGTGCCATTTGCGTTCCAATCTCCTGCAGGCCTCCTTAAAAGTAAAGTAGCATGTGGACCATTTAGACTGTCTTGTTTTGGAAGAAGAGGTGCAGCTGAATTAAGGAGACTATAAAGGGCTGTCACTGGTACAATTTTCAGCAGGGCCTGTCGCTGCTGTTAAAGGAGCCAGGACAACAGGCAATCACTCACAAGTGCAGTTAAGTTGATGGACCAATGTGGCAAGTTAACACAACCAAATGCCTGTTCACTACAGTAATGAGCCAGTCAGAGGTTCAGTGAAGTAAACCTACTGTACAGCTCATCATTACCCCTCACAGGTAAGGGGCCAGACATTTAATCAATACAGACACATCTTTCTGGCAAACTCAGACATCCCAGGTGGGTTTTCTTATCTGATCTCGGACTGCTTAATTCTTACATTATTGGTGCCGACATAGATTACAATGTTGGAAAAGATAGTGGTGGTGTGTGCCTGGGTTCCCTGATTCTCCCTAGGTGATGCACCCTCAGATTAGCCTCTATGTCAGAAGCTCTGGCCCTGGACAGACAGTAAAATGTGGCTGGTGATGCTAATCTAACATTGCTACTAATGGAGTTGTTTAACCCTGTCTGCAAGAGGGCTGGTCAGGGTCAAAACATTTTTTGCACTTGGGAGGGGTGCTTGTATACCAGAGGCCTGTACTACAAAGCATGATGTAGGGTTAGCAAGATATTGTCAAGTTTAACTCTGGATTTTCAGTACTACGACAGTGGTTGACTTCTTATCAGGGTCATGGGTCATGATTGCAGTTGTTGGGCTTAGTGAAGCCAGATAACAAAATGAGATCCTGGGTATGTTGAACTTGTTTCGTAATACAGGCCTCAGGCCATACAAGTGGTTGCTTGCTCTTGCTAGCTTCCTCACGCTGCTGAAGAGATATAAACTCAACATCATCTTCTGACGAGCCTATGCTAGTGATACCATCACCTAACAGGCCTGTGGCTTAACCTATCTGGAGTACCAGTGATATCTAAAGCCGTAAGCTAGGCTTGGAGCTAAGAAAGCAGCAACAGAGGCTGCCAACTAATGCTAAGCTTGTTTTGAAAATAAAAAGTAGCAAGTCTAATATGATATGGATTTAGCATGGAGAGAGTAACAGAGTACATGAGTAGAATAATTAAATTTAGTGATTAAAACAGAAAATCAAAGAGAGAAAGAGACGGTTGTTGCAAAACTCACGATGTGCGTCACAGGAAGCAGCGTGATGTAAAGAATAAAAGGACAGCTACACTCAAAGGAAAATAAATAAATAAAACATTGTCAAACTGATAGATGGTCACATATTAAAGAATAACCTTAATATCATAAAAGAAATGAGAAAAATCTAACCATTCTTTTAACATGTGCATTTTGGACAAAGTGTACAGTCAAACAGCCCTTATAATCTGTGATTAATTCAGATCTCAAGCATCATGACAATGTTGTCTTTTAACATGATTTATCAACTTTAACTCTTACACTGACAGCTGCCTTTATGCTTGTATTTCTGGTAGAACTTCCTCTCTCTGCTTAAATGAACTGATGACTAATTGGTTGCACCCAAATATACCAGATATATTTAAGTGACATGAAACCATGACTGAGTCACTAAAATGTTTGCTATTAAATCTAATCTCACTTTTTGTGCACTTTTGCACTGTGCAATTATTAAAGACACAAGAAAAAATACTTTAAATCACCTTTACCACATGCACCTACATTATTAATATTAGATTAATAACAGATTTTGTATGTACCTTGTTAGGGTAAAGCATTCTCTTCAGCTTTTAGTTGTATGCAGCCCCATGCCTTTGCACATAAACTGCTGTCAAAACTTATATTTTAATATTGTTTGTTGGTTAATTTATTTTTTGACAGAAATCACCAGATGGTTTTCAATTTTTCTCCTGTCATTCCAGATCCTGCCACACGCATCTGCCATGCAATCATCTTATTCCCCTTACCTGAGCTTCCTCGCCAATCTCCCCACCTGCACCTCATTCTCTCATCATTCTCTCTCTGCATATACTCGTTCACTTCTTTTGTTTCTCTGTCAGTTAATCTTAGTTGTTTTGTTTGTTTATTGCTTTGTGCCTTTGTGTTTTACCTTCTGTTTCATGAATGTTAACCTAGACCCGCACCTATCTACCTGCCTACTTGTTACCTGTCTGACTACCTGTACCTGCCCATTAGCTCCTTTTTGTCATTAAACCACTGATGTCATCCTGCCATCTCGACTGTCTGCATTTGTCACCCCTGTGAAAAAGAGATGTTCATTGACTTTTACAGGAGACCTTCTCTTGCCCCCACCATTAACTGGGGGCCTATGACTGCATACCAGCAGTAAAAATACTTCAGATCCATCCTGGGTGATTTTTGGACAGTTCACTCTAAGGCAAAGCACATTTGTGACACATTTTACCCCATGTTTGCATTTTCACCAAAACATTAAGCAGTATTGCACTCTATTAGCTTGTTTAGTGTGCATGTTTTGCAGTTGCTGATTAATCAACAACTGCCGTAGATCTTTCACATTTCCAGATGGCAACAAAGGGTGAAAAAATTTACTGAAGCTGCAGGGTCATGATTACATGCATTATTCAATAAATTAAATGTCATAGGTTTAAGCCCTCAAACAACCACTGCGCATCACTGGTGTCTCTTTCAGAAACACACAGAATCCTAGACTACTCAGGAAAATAAAATAAATGAAACGAAAGTAACTGTAACATGATTGGTGGATTTGTAATTTAAAGATGATCTGAAAGTATTTACTTTACTGTATTTACTTAAGGCTAGAATTGCATGCAGTTTTATGTTTAAGTATCATCCTCATGCTCTCATACAGCCGTTTTCATAAACATCCTTACAGTCAAGCTACATGGTGTTGTTTCTTTGTGACACCTGGTAAAATAAATACATACACATATGAAGAACCAAAATCACCTTGTTTAGGTAACATTCTGTATTTCTTTCGTGTAGCTTGAATCCTGTCTTAGCTACAGTGTGAGCACACAGACATAAAAAGCAGACATGACAGCTGTGACATATGGCGGTATGGGATTGTGAGAAACAGAAGGAACAGACAAGCATGTTGCTGCATTTCTATATTTCAAATATGAGACCAGAATACTGATTGACTCTTTCCATTGCAGTTGGGTTGTTATGCCTTAGTGTGGTTGCTTAGTCTTAAGAGAGGAGTCCTGTCATTAGGCAAACACTTTAGCATGTTGGCTGGCAGACACTGACAGGAAAGCAACCCTCATTTCTGATTCCAAGGGTGTCTGTATGGCCTAAGCAGCAAGCACAGTTGGGGAGTGACTCGAAAGCAGATTATCACTTTCATCCCCCCAAAAATCTTTGAAGCTATGCAACAGTAGGCACAGTCCTTGAACCTGAGACGCAAGAACCAGCCTTAAAAATGAGAGAATTCAGTCTGCTTTGTATTCAGTCAAAGTATCCCAGAGAGGAAATGTAAATGCAAATGCACACGACTGCATCAATATTCAGGTCGATGCATTGTTAAAAGTGGTCACATTTATGTAGATAATTGGTTTGCATTGCAGTTATTGTATTTAAAAGCAAGAAATAGTAGAGTCAAAGAACAGTCTCTCCAGGGCAGAATTTTTTACTTCCCTTATCTGAAGGTGGCCAGGCAATTAAATGCATGGTCAGGCTTTTCTGGAGCATCTCAAGGATCAAAATCAATCAGTTAAAATCCCCATGAAGTCCCTAATGGTTTTAGAAATTTAAGGAGAGCTATGACATTATTGTAAATTTTGCTGCACCAAAGCAGTGTAATGAAAATAAAAACTGTGTTTGAGGCACAAATGTCCAGAAACTCTGGAAAATAGCTATCTCTAATGTGGCATTCTCTCAAATTGACACCCTAAAATGTCTACAGCTGAATGCTTACATTTGTCATGTTTTTCTCATTGCAAAACTCGAATAAATCAAAGAATTTGCACATAGTTGCTCCTGCTCTTGTTACAGATCTTTATTGGTTGTCCTGGTGGATAGAGTTTAATGAAACTTCATAGCCTCACTCTTACATGAATAAAAGAGAAATTAAGCATCAGAGACAGTTTCTCATTTCAGCCTAATTAAAGTTTTAATTGCTGGATGTCGAGTAACACAGCATCTTGTGAACAAGAAGACTCACCATTAGGCACACCACAAATCAGAGAGAGCAGTGACAACACAAACAAAAGTAACACACGGTAGCTCTTCTGCATAATTGGCCATGAATAGTCACCTCCTCCACATTTCTGAATAAAATGACAAGGGTGGGTCTTTTGCTTTAAACACCCACACACAGTGTTTCATCTTTTATGTGCCTGGTATTTTGATAATTGTATGTGGTAAGCATAACACTGTAGCAATGAGAAATACAGTAGGTGGCCAAAAGACCTTGGAGGCTAATCCTATTGGTTTTGCCATCTCTAGGAATCTACATCTCACACGGCTGGGTTGAAGCTAATGGCTGCGGGGTGTGCATGCCAATCTCATTAGAGCCAGGTGTTGGGATTCAGCTCACTATTCCTTCCTTGGCAGGGTGTATGTGCAGTCTAACACTAAGACTTGACAGTGGTTTGCTCCGTTTTCTCTCATCCCGAGCACAGTCAACACCTGTGGTGACAGTAATTGAAGGCTCTCAGATCTTTTGCGATCATTCAGCCCTGTCGTTCTTCAGTTACTGGTCATCCTGTCAAGGAAAAATGAACAAACTCGTTTGTTTTACATAAGTGCGCCTCTGAACTTATGGTCTACATTGCAGGGCGCAAGACTTGAAGGGCGTTTGTTGAAAAGTTTCTTATGTTGTTATGTTTTTGTGATTCAAATTTAGCTGTGGGCTGATTTATTCTGAGAAGGATGGATAGTAACAAGGACATATTTCGGGTTTCCAGTGGTCCTTGGAACAGGTACAGACATAATTTACTGTCTTTGTGGCTCATTGACACACCAAACTAGATTTAGTTTTTTGTTTGTTTTTCACCATGTACAGTAAATTAGGTTATGTTAAAAAGATTAAGAGTCTACAGCCAAGTTTGCAACTCTGTGAGGCTTTACTTAGGCCATTAAGGATGAACCTAACCTTAACTTAGCGGGACTAAACACAATGTGCAGCACAGAGGCTGATAGGGATGTCATTAGTTTTGCAATATTTGGTCATGCACACTCATGATGCCACAGATGAAAAGCCAGGGAATCACAAAAGTTATTTCAGTTCATCCTAAGGGGAACATGAATGTCTACATGTAAATGTGAGTAGTGACTAAGGAACCATTGAGGAAAGAATCAGGAATTACCTGATAATTTGTTAATGACTAGTTCCTGATTAACTCTGATCTAAAAACTGTAATGATGCGTTACTAGAGAACAGACTGGGAGATGCTATATTAATGAATTATTAGGTAATGATATGAATATCCATATTCTTCAGTCTTTCCTGATTAACTCTCAACCAGCTGCTGAGCAACCCAAACTCGTACCGACTAATTCATTACTAATTGCTTAACCACTGGTTTTGTGTTAGTCTTTTTGTGCACCCCAAGTAAAGTGATCATTCTGTGTAGTTACTAACTGATTCATCATTACTTCATGAGTATGTCCAGTAGCTAGTGAGTTCACAGTTAGTTACTTAACAACAAACCAGAGACTGCCGGATTAAAAAAATATATATGTTCATTAAAATAATCTGCCTTAAAAATAAATATGCTCTGTGAAGTCTTTGAACATCAAACATTTATTCTCTGGTCTGATGTACAGTACACAGATAGACAACTACCTGCACACCTTTACATTTCATTGTGCTACATAAAGGACACACCACTTCCTGTACAGGCACTGGACATTGACATTGGACATAAATTGAGAGTATCCCTCAGATACTGGGCTGAAGGTCAACACAGCTATTTCCTCCACACTCTTCTCTTTTAAATATTGTTTGATGTCTCTGTTTTACTATGCTTTTTGCTGTTTGGGTAATAGGTGGACAAAATTTCTTATGGATAAATCATGGCTTTATGGGTGTTATCTCACTGTTTATAATTCATCATGAAGAGTGGCAACTGTTTTGCTGACTAAGTGATAGGGGAAAACAGAAGATGAATATAACAGTAATTCCCTTAAAGCAAAAATAAAATACTGCTGCTGGGGAGTTCATATATTTGATGGATGTTATATTAAATATGAGATCTACCGTAAAACTACATCAACAGCAGTCGATCTAAATCCACTGTATGTCAAATGAACGCATGATTGCAGGACTGCAGGACTGCAGACTCATCACCATAATACAGTCAGTCTGCTACTGTAGCTGAAAAGTAAGGAGGAGTTTTTCTTCGCCTTGTCTGACGCATCCAGAATATTACCACGACTACCAGCTGGAAGCCTCATAAATCATCGGGGGGCCTACAGGACAAAGGGGATCACATGGCACCAGGGCACAGCAGATGCTAAAGGGTTCAACTTTAGTAACGATAAGAGCCTCCATTCAGAGAGCAGGGTTGTGAGAAGTAGATTATTGGTACAAGCGAGGTCAGGGGATGGGAGTATAATTAATACTGTATGAGTTAAACCTATGACATGCTTCTCCTGCTACCCACTGCTATCTGATTTAAGTAGAAAGGATGGAGGAGAAAATGTGGGTGGAGAGCAAAGCACTGTGGGTGGGTGGGGCAGGAGGGGTGGGGGGCGGAGGACCCTGCGAGGAGCAAGGAAACATTTCTCTCTCCCTTTTCAGGGCTCAGTATTGCTCTGTCTCTTCTTATTAGAAAGCTAATGCAACTGTCTGTTCTAATACTGGAGAGCAGCTTTTATTCTTTTTTTTTCTCCTTTGCAACCTTTTTCTATTCCGTTCAGCACTAATCTGTGCAGTGGCAGCAGATGATAAGACGGGGCACATTCGCTTACTCTCTGCGCTTTTTACAAGCTTTGTCTAGGCTCAAGCCATACAGGCATTTGTTTCAACAACTTTGCAGTAGAATCTGAGAAAAAATGTCAAAACTTTTCCAGGTGAATATTTCTGTAGACTTTCTGTAATTCTTTAGAGGTTTTCTGTTGATATTGCCCTCCAAAAACCTAAAAGAAAGAACGGCCTTCTTTGTTTTAAGCACAAAGAAGCTTCAGTTTTAAGGCCTTTGAAGTGCGCAAAGTGTTAGAGCTTATAGAGGTATTGTTCTTTGGAAGAGAGGATGAATTTTAGAGTGAATTTAAATCTTCAGGCTTAACTTTTACTGGCACTTGTATTGTAAAGATCAAGCATGTCTTACTGGACCTTGAATGCAAACTAAGAACCCCCAGGCCAGAAAGAAAGAAAAAAGGGATTCACGAGGACTTCTCTGTAGATAATCCTGATGTAACTCCACTTCTTGTTCAATGGAATTGCAAAGCATTGAGAAAAAGACAATTAGCTCTAAATCTAAATCTAGCTCTAAATTCACATTGTGTGCAATGTCTAAGTTGCTCTTTGTCAGAGGAGAAGCCGAGTATCTAAAATGTAAACGTCAGTTTCTCTTCAGTGCACTGTTTTGCCTTTCCATGAATGGCTGCACGTGGAAGCACAGGCAATTATGGGTGACAAATAAGGCATTAAGGCTCACGATAAGCAAAAAAGAATGCAGCGGTATGCAGACATCAGGGAGTTCATGGTAGCTAATTCACTCAGAAAATGTCTTCTGCTGTAGTGTTTGAGAAGCAAAACACTGTTTTATTGTTAAATGTAATACAGATGAAGCACCCTGCACAGAGTGATGTAGGAGAGCAGAGTGAGTGATATAGTTTGTTGTCATTGCCTGGCCTCCCAAGGGGCATTAGAATTTACAGTTATCTGAACAACGTGGGAAACTCTTCCACACTAATGGTCTTAATGTATTTCATTGTTTTACTGCCAGTTCAGCATGGTGACTCACATCAGTAGTGCTATTTTATGTAAGTCTGCTGATTTTCAACACAGGCTTTATTTCCATTTGCCATGACAACCTTCCACGACTTACTTTAACGTTGAGCCTCACCTTCTTCTAGCTTATAGGGAGTGCTGCACAGAAATGACAACCTTTTGATGTGGTAAAACATTTCATAAAATGTTTAACTGTTGGAAGACATCCAACATGAACCAAAGGTGTAAAAAAAAACATCTCACACATTTGCTAAATGTTGGAGTTCCTTTAGTATTCAACAAATGTGTGAAAAGTTTTTGTACATTTATTGAATGTTGGGTGTACTTCAAAAATTATTAAAAAGCGAGAAGCATTTCACACTTTTGTTAAATATTGGAAAGTGGATCCAACATTTGCTTAACATGTAAAGTTATGTGTTAAATGCTGGAAAGGAGTTGAATAAATGCTGAAGAATGGTTTCATATACATTTTATTAATGTTTAACTACCAGAATTGTCCAGACTCCATGTCATGTTTAAAGCGTGCAGCTTGAGTTGGAAGTGTTTTGAGTGTTTTTGACTAGAAAAACACATTAACTATGTATCTATGTATCTATGTATTCAACCATCAGATCCTGCTCACAACTCTTTGGGACCTGGGCATCACCGGCACTGCACTCCAGTGGATCTCCTCCTACCTCGAGGGTAGATCCTACCAGGTCTCCTGGAGAGGTCATGTG